>PISX010015924.1:37839-48041 GCA_004024625.1 Mellivora capensis
AACACCACCAGCACCGACCTCCGCTCCTCCCCAGCCACTGGCCACCGTCCACCGCCAACACCACCAGCACCGACCTCCGCTCCTCCCCAACCACTGGCCACCGTCCACCGCCATCACCACCAGCAGCCCAACTGAAAAGCAGTAAAAACAGAAAGGGACAGCCCTGACAGGAAGGCTTCTTTTTTAAAAGAACATTTAAACCTGACACCCAAACGCACGCGGACCCAGCGCTCTCAACCTGCTGGCTTCCGGCATGTGAGACGTAAGCTGTCACTAACAAAGCTGACATCTGACCGGCTCGGACAACACCGTGGTAACAGCCCAAAGCCCAGGGGAAAGGGAAAAGTTTCCTTCAGGAACCTCAAACCCCCACATCAGGTGCAGAAACACTGGACACCAACTCCTGTCTGGGTTTTGTGCTTCGGAAAGGGGGACTAACTCTGCAGAATCTCCAAGCCTTCTGTGTGCGTGGTGTGTTGGGGGTGGGGACGGGGAGGGGGGGCTGCATCTGTAGAGGCCAGTGACGCGGCCAGCGGCAGATCTGATCCCTCCAGGTAAGTGCAGTGTGCCGGGGGCCCCTGGACAGTCTCCCCCCACCCCCCACCCCCAGGAGCCGGTGGCTGGCAGGAAAATGTGCTTTTGGAAATGAACGCTGCAGGTGCCCAAGGAATAAAGACAGACAGACACACACACACAAAGCCAATCAGGAAGAAAAAGAAAACACAAAAAAAGCAGAGGGACAGGGACAAATCGGTGACAAGCCCTTCAGAGAGCAGCCAGGATTTTATTCTTTCCTCCCACCGGTCCTCCCTGGTGTACCTTTTTGTGTCCTCTAACCAAACTGCTCCTGCACACACACACACACGTGCCTCTGTGTCGCGAGGATATTATAATTAACCCTTTCTGTAACTGAGCCCCACACGGAATACGGGGATATTCCATCCTCTCCTCTCTCCCCTCCTCCCTCCTTTCTCCCAGCCGAGAGAAAACGCCCCCTTTCCCAGCTTCACCAAAAAGAAAAAAAAAAAGAAAAAAAAAGAGCGGGGGGGGGGGGGGCAAGGAACCCCCGAGCCCCATCCGTGCCCAGTCGAGGACACCGGGAGCAGGAAAGGTGTGCACCGGGCGGACACACGCGCGCGCGCACGGACATATGGCTCCGGAGAAAGCACACCCAGCACCGTCCCCGGGCGCCCCGAACCCAGCCAAGAGACTTCCACCAGCCGAGAAGCCATGATTGGGGAGGGCGAGGAGGAAGGAGTAGGGGGACAGCTCTCCGTGGAGGGGGGCGCATTGTTGTGGTGCCCGAACCCCCTTCCGCCTGCCCACCCGCCGGGGAGGGGGGCGCGGGGAGGGGGCGCGGGGGGAAGGCGACGAGGACGAGGAGACGAGGAGACCAGGCACGGCTCGGCGATTCCCTCCCGCCGCTCGTCCGCCCGCGCCCCCCGCGCCCCCCAACAATGAGACCTCGGCCCAGGCAGACAGACAGACAGGCGGAGCGGAGCGCGGCGGGGGAGGCGGCGGGGCCGGGCGCCGCCGAGGGGGGTCGCGCATAAAGGCAGCCCGCGGGGGAGGGGGTCCCCTTACCTCCAGCGCTTCAAAAGTGACAAAGCTGGTCATGGCAAATCCATCGATGATGTCCTCCTCGGCCGAGGTGGACTCCCGGCGCTTCCTCCGCGGGGGCCGGGGCCGGGACGGGGCGGAGGACGGGGGCTTCCCATTGTCTTCCTTGTCGGAGCCCGACGACGAGGCGAGCGAGGGCGCCCGGGTCCGGCCGGCCCCGCCGCCGCCGGCCGCGCCGGCCCCCAGCCCGCCCCGGGAGCGCCTCTCCCGGTCTCGCTGCGACCGCGACCGCCGCTTCTTGCGGAGTCCATGGCCCCGCGCCGGGCCATCCATGGCTCCGCCGCGCCGGGGTCCCCCGCGCTCGCCGCCCGCCCGCCACAGGCTCCGGCCGCGGCCGCACAAAAAAATTGACACCGACCCCTCCCTCCCCCGCCTCGGCTTCCCTCCGCCCCGAGCAGGGCGCGGGGGAGACGGCGGCCGAAAGACGGCGGAGAGGGGAAGAAAGCGAGGAGAAAGGGAAGGGGGAAGGGGCGGGGAGAGGGAGGGGGGACGCGGGCGAGGGCGAGCGGCGAGCAGCCCGAGTGCGGGGCTCCCCGCGGCCGCGCGGGTCGGAGACGCCCGCCCGCCGCCGAGAAAGTAATGGCCGAACGCACGGGTCTGCTCCGGGGGCGGAAAAATAACTCCCGCGCGGGCGATAAATCAGGAGAGCGGGACGCTTTGATCAGGGGCCGCGGCCGCTCCGCGGGGCCCTCCCCGCGGCCATGCCCCGCCGCGCGCCCGCCCCCGCAGGACGCCGGCCCCCCGCCCCGACAGCGCGGCCGCGAAGGTCGCGGGAAAGTGGGGGCCGCGAACTTCACCCGCCCCCCGCGCCGGGAGCGCCCCCGCCGCCGCCGCCGCGCGCAGCGAACTCAGTCCCGGGCCCCCGGACCTTCAGGAGACGCGGCCGCGGGAGGCCCCGGCTCGCGAGCGCCCGCGGAGGGACCAGACCCCCCGGGGAGGGGACATAGCAGGGGGGCGGGCGGCGGGGGAGGGCGGGCCGGGGAGGGCTGGGGGAGGAGGGCGGCCGATGCGCGGCGGTCGTGGGGCTCGCTTCTCGGTCCGGGGGCGACGCACGAGCCGCAGGAGCGGCCCCCGGCGCGGCCCCCCGCCCCCCGCCCCTCAGGAAAATCCGTCCCCGGTCCCGGAGACGCGGTCGCCCTTCCTCGGAGGCGGGAGGGGGCGAGTCCGTCGACGAGCAGAGCAGAAAGGAAGCCCCGGCGGGAGGGACCCGGGGCGCCGCCGCCCGCCGCCGCCGCCGCCGCCGCTCCTCTTCGCCCGGCCCCAGGGCAAGCGCGGCCAGAAGCGCCGGGGACGCCGCTCGCGCCGCCGCCGCTAGCGCTGCCGCCGCCGCCGCCGCGAGAGCCCCGAGCGGGAGGGAGCACGGCGTGTCCCCGGGCGGCTGCAGCGGGAGCCCGGGCACGGCCCCATCCTCCGCCCGCCCGCCTCGCTCAGCGCCCGCTCCTCCCCCTCCGCGGCCGGCCCACCGCCGCCGCCGCCCGCCTCAGCCCAGCCCCGCGCCCGCCCGCGCGCGCGCGCACGCGCCCCCGCCCTCTCCGCGCCTCGCTCGGCGCGCGCTCCCGCCCCCGCGGCCCCGGCCGGCTGGATCACGTGGCCCGCCGGGCTCCCTCCGCCCCCGCCCCCTCCCCAGTTGTAGAGTGTGTAGAAAGCAAAAGGCTGGGGGCTGGCCGCGCTCGCGAGCCCAGGGCATGCGCGCTGGGGCGGCCGGGCCTGCGCACTGGGGGCGGAGGGGAGCCGGGAGTGGGGAACGCGGGGGGTGGGGGGGGCGGGGGCGTGGAGGGGCCGCCCGCGTGGGGACGGCTGCGGCCTCGCGGACTCGGCGCGCGGGGTGTGGAGGCCGCGGCGGTGACCCCGCCGGCTGCCGCGGGGGCGCGTGCGGGCCCCCGCCCCCTGCCCGCTCCGCGCCCCCCGCGGCCGCTTCGGGACACTCGTCCCTCGACCCCTCACGCCAGGCCCGCCGGGGACGCGGGGCAGCCCGCGCGGGAGGCTCCCGGAGTGTTCGTCCCGGGCCGATGGGGGCGGCGCCGAGGGACTTCGGAGAGGGGACCCGCGAGGGGCTTCCCGGGAGGGGGACGCGACCGCAGGCGACGGGGGGGGGGGCGCGGGTGCCCGAGGGCGGGCCTCGGCTCCGCTGGGGGACACGGAGAGGCCCCGCGGACGGACTTGGAAACTTTTCTCCCACGTGGTGGCCCGACGCGTGACCGGTGACCCCGCGCCCGGGTGACCTCTGGGCGCTCCCCGCCTTCCAGCGGGGCCCCGGGACGCGCCGGCGGCTTCGGGGCGGGAGGCGCAGGGCCGCGCGCCCCGGGCCGAACTTGAACCTCGCCCCGCGGCCGCGGGCAGGGGGCGGGGCGGCAGGGCCCGGGACCGCCCCCCGGGGACCCGCGGGACCCGCGCCGCGCGCCCCTGCCGCCGCCGGCTTCCTCGGGGCGGCCGGGGTCCCTCGGTTCCCGTCGCTGCCCCCGGCCGCGGCGCTGCAGCCGGAGCTCGCGGACAGTCGCGCCGAAGAGCTGACTGCGGCCACAGTGGACCCGCGAGGCCCGCCGGCCGCTCCGGGTGCAAGAGCCGCGCGGTTCTCGTGCAGCGCGACCGGCGCCCACAGCGCTTTCTCCCGCGCCTCCCCGCTGCCTGCTCCCCGCGGGATCCGGCGCAGACGCTCGGGCGCATCGCCCCGCACCCCGGGGGCCTGCCCCGCGGAAGGAGGACGAGGGGACGGGCGGGCCCTGTGAAGCCGCTCGCGGGGGCCGGACCCGGCCTGGACGCTCCTGACTCAGTGGGCCCGCTCGATGAGCACTGCCGGAGGGAGCCGGGAAGGAGGGGCACGACCCCCTGCGTGCCCGGGACTGGGCGACTCGCCCAACAACGAATAGGGCCTGCTGTGGGTCAGGCAGAGTCCTCGGTGCTGGGAACTCGGTGGGACCCAAAACGGAGAAGGTCCTCCTTGGATCTTGGGTTGAGGCAGGCGAGTCTCCCCCAGCTTGGTCGTCCCCTTACATCACACTCCTTGGGCGCCCCCTTTTCTGGATGTGGATGAAATCAGAGTGGGGGGTGGGCAGGAGGGGAGGGTGGTGGGAAAGAACCTCCCAGAGCAGAGGAGCCACCGCGGAACTGTGAAGAAGAAGGGCTTTCTGCCTTCCCCAAGACCAGACCGTTTGACCTTAGGCAAGACTCTTAAATGACTCGTTTGCTCATCTGGAAATCAGAGTTTCAATTAAATGTTCAAAAAGTTCCCTTTCGGGTCTACCACCGGCCTTCTCAAAGGGTATCTTTTCAAGTAAGCGGTGTGCTTTACTTCTCCAGAAGAGTGACCAATATATGGGATTGTATTCAATTTATTAAGAACATGGTGCCACCTTCCAAAACTACCTACGGAGCATAACTGAGCTGGCGCCCCCGTAGCAAGTAGCTGGCACAGTGCCTCTGTGCAGACTGTGACTTTCCTGTTAATCTCTAGGACGCTGTCCCAGAGCTGCTGAAATCCACGCTAAGTTCATCAAGTTCAAGGCTACCCAAAAAAGGCACGTTCTTTGTCATTTAAAGGAAGCACATGGGTTCACTTTTAGGGTTTTGGGGAAAGATGTTTTAGGTACTGATAAGGTTCATTTTTAGGGTTTTTAGGAAAGATGTTTTAGATAACTGATAAGTTTCAGTGAAAGCTAAGAACTAACTTCTGGTTACAGTCACTTTTCACAGCTTTAGGCGTTGGGTTGAGGAAGGTGTGAAATTGGCAAATATAATAAAAAGTATAATATTAGTGACTTTCCAGAGTAGCCCTTGGCAGTCCTGTCTTTAAAGAGTTATGTCTGGTAGGTAAAAAAAAAAAAAAAAAAAAAAAATGGATGGTAATGAACTGCATCCAAGAACCTTGCCTCTGGCAAGAGTAATTTGCAAATGCATTTTGGGATAATGTTTAAATGATTTTTTTTTCAGGGTCCAAGTACAATGCTCACTGGAATTGGCAATGCCTTTTGGGTCAGAGTTTCAGTTTTCTCCCACCAGAGAATTAAAATTGTTTGTGGTTTATGTTGCCCATATCTATTTCTAATTCTCCATATCATCTATGTTGTAAGAGCAACATGATTAATGGTTAATAACCACCATATCATAAGCTGAGTACTTACTGTGTGCCAGGCACTGTTCTAAGTTATAATATCTCATTTAATTCTCGTGAATTTTGAGAAAGGTTTTATTATACCTATTTTAGAGTTGAGTAAAGTGAGGCTTAAGGAGGTTAAGCAAAGGGCCCCCTGGGTAGCTCAGTTGATTAAGGGTCAGACTCTTGATTTCAGCTTGGGTCACTGCCTCAGTTTTGAGATGGTTCCCCACGCCTGACTTTGTGCTGAGCCTGACTCTCTGCTGAGCGTAGAGCTGCCTGAAGATTCTCTCTCTCCCTCCTCCTCTGCCCTTCCCCCCCCCCCACGTGTGTACATGCACGCTCGCTCTCTGAAAAGAAAAAAGAACCGAGACGTCAAGCGTAGGTAGCATGGCTTTTCATGGTAAGCTTCATTTGGCCTGAGTGACTCCGTGACTTGTTCTCTTCGTTGTTAGGCTGAATCCCTTTGTCACTATGATTCCTCAAGAAACCAGATGCTATCTATGTGTAGGGTACAACTACTTTGGAAAACTGGCAATATCTACTCAAGTTAAACATATGAACACTCCACGGCCCACCACTTCCTTTCCTAGGAATATACCAACGTCAAATGTGTATCAAAAGATATCTATTGGCAGTAAAACGGGGCAGTGATTGGTGATATATTCATGTAACGGAATACGATACGTCGCTGAGAGTGACCAGTCTACTTCCAAATGCGGTAACATATGTGAATCTCTTAAGTATGACACTAAGAAGTAAGACACACGGATCATGTGTTGTCAAGAACAGGTGAGACTCATTTATGCGATCAGAAGTCAGGACAGCGGTTACCTTGAAAGGGGCCTAATGACTGGGAGGGGGCAGAAGGAGGGCTTCTGAGGAGCTGATCTTGTTCTGTGTCTTGGGCTGGTGTCGGTTAAACATGAGTGTTTGGTTTGTGACCGTTCACCAAGCTGTAGCATTATGACACTCGTCCTTCTCTGTGTCTTAAGTTTCACGAACATAACATGCTATGTAGAGGTGTGGAGGGTCCTGTTCCTATACATGTCAGTATTTATAGAATACTTATTTTCTCACGGATCAGTGGCGCTGTCCAAGGGCTCCTCAGTGGTAGAAGGGTTAAATAAGATACCGTTTATTCACACAACACCACAGTGTGAACGCACGATGGGATACTGTATAGTCAACCCAAATAAAGCATAGCACATGATCAGATTTCTTACCATGCAGAATGAGAGATAAAGCTTAAACTTGAAATGGGCAGTTTGAATGAGCTCATAATTCATACCAGCAAAAGCTTGGGTGAATTCTTTGCCGAAAGACGGTCATTGATAAAGAGTAAAGCTAAGGAAATCATTCCGTAAGAGGTTGCTTGCTTAGTAGGGAAGACACTCAGGTGGTTCTGGAAAATACAAAGGCAAAAACTTACATCTGTATTCAGGAATAAGATACTTAACGCAGGAGAGCCTCTCCAGTTGCGCGATCTTTTATTCGAATCGATGATTAATACTCAAACTGTATCTTGAACATTCAACCTTGACTAGTCAGAGGATACTATTATAGCTCAATGACTGAACTTAAACTCTGAACATTCCAAGCAGCGGCAGCTATTTTCAGTACCAGATTTTCTAAATTACTAAATTTTTATATCCCTCTAAAGTCTCGCACTTTGCCCTCTGCCAATACAGCAATTATTAATACATCCTTCTTGATATTACATACGAGTATATAATATTTGAGTTTAATTTATTAGGAAGATTGATTTTTAACTCAAGGCAGCTTAAGGTTTATGTTTTGGTCGTTTATAACTTTCAGTTATTTTGTGTGTGTGTCTGCGCTGAGACCAGGGTAGAACTGAGCTGGTTCACGGATCTATCTTTATGCCATTTCCAAATGAGCAAATGAGAGCCTAACACACTTAATATCCCTCTTTTAACCCTCACGAGTTGTTTTTAATAATAAGTATTCCTGGGGAGAAGTGATAGCTTGCATTAACTGACACGTAGCCCGTCAGCAAGATCGTTGTAACTTTGCCCTAATTATCACCTGCTATTTTAAATTCCACCCCCCCCCCCGCATTGGAAGTTGTTTTTCAAAGTGCAATTTTAATGTTCAAGAAAGGTGGAGGGAGGAAATGTGTGGTTCAACTTGCTAAATGTTGTGCCTCTTTCCATAACATAGTACAATAGACTTCGATCATCTTTACAGGTGCCCATGCTGAATATCACATCGATCAACCCATAGTCTTCAGAGTCTGCCCTGTAAAGCCAAAGAAAGATACCCGCTCGTAATCCAACGATGATCATGTAAAAAACTAGTTTTGCGAATTTTAATGAGCTTTAGATTTTCACAAAATTAACCAGTCTTCCTATCCCTTCTCCGGGCAGTGCCTTCTACTTGACATGATCAGATGGGAAAATGGATGGATAATCACAAGAAAAAATTTTAAATGACTTTTTAAAGGTACAAATGGAAGATCTCTGTATTTATTATGGGTTATAACCCCGAGGAACAGTTTCTCTGTTGGGTTTGGTAGGTGACTTGTGATGAATTGTGATTTTGTTTTCATTTTTATTTGAAGAGAAATATTGATCTAAAAGGATCAGATTCAGAATAGGTAACATCCTGATTGAAAAAAGTATCAGTCTTTTGGAATTACATAAATAACATAATAAAATTATAGTCCATTATAGCCCAGGCTTAATTTCAAGCCTCTATTTATAAAACATAATAATTATTGGTGTGCCTGGCTGGCTCAGTTGGAGGAGTAGGTAATTCTTGATGCCAGGATCATGAGTTCAAGCCCCACGCTGGGTGTCAAGATTGCTTAAATAAATACAATGGAAAAAAATAAAAGTAATAACACATAATAATGATCTTAAATTTCAGTGTTCAAGGTCTTTGTGGTCTGGTCCCAGGTATATTCTCAGCCTCCTTGATTACAGCTTATTTCTATGCATCCCAAGCTAAGCACTTGCCTAGAAGACTTGCATGCCTTTGCCCATACTGGTGCTGCAGCCCAGAACCTCCTTTCCTGCCATCTGAATTTGCTGAATGTCTCCTCGCCCATCAAGACCCATTTATCCATCAAGGCCAATTCATCCAAAAGCTTTACTCCGATTGCTACTTCCATTCAGAATTAACAACTTTTCTCTACTTATGTGGCATTTTAATTTCGGTATATTTTAATTATCATTATAGATTTCAAATTAATATAGTAAACAATCATGTATTCTCTCTGTTGCTTAAGAAGTAAAACATTTCCAGGGGCGCCTGGGTGGTTCAATCCATTGAGCATCTGAGCTCAGGTCTTGATCTCAGGATCGTAAGTTCGAGTCTCCCCTTCCCCCGCATGGAGCTTACTTAAAAAAAAAATACTTGAGCCTTCCTCTGTACATCTTCTGGAATTGTGTCCTCACTCCTCCCACTTCCTTCCTCCCGCCTACCTGCCCCCACTCTCCCCAGAAGATCATTATCCTAAATTTCATAATTATTATTGCATTCATTTCTATTTTTACTTTATTAGAAGTATTCCTAAACAATATATACTATTCTTCGGCATGTTTTAAAAGATATATAAATGATACCCATCTATATGTATTTTTCTAGAACTTGTTTTTTATATTCAATGTTTTATTTCTGAGAATTGTTGATACATACAGTTCCTGTGCCTTCATTTTCACTGTTGCCTACTATTTTAGTGTATGATTATTTCATAACAGACTTATTTATATCTCATCAATAGACATTTAGTGGTTTACATTTTTTATTTTAATTCCAGTGTAGTGAACATACAGTGTTCTATTGGTTGCAGGTGTACAATATAGTGATTCAAACTTCCACGCATCACCCAATGCTCATCGTGATGACTGCACTACTTTTATTTTTTTAAGATTTTGTTTATTGGGGGACGCCTGGGTGGCTCAGTTGGTTAAGCGGCTGCCTTCGGCTCGGGTCATGATCCCGGCGTCCTGGGATCGAGTCCCGCATCGGGCTCCTTGCTCGGCAGGGAGCCTGCTTCTCCCTCTGCCTCTGCCTGCCACTCTGTCTGCCTGTGCTCGCTCGCTCTCTCTCTCTCCCTCTCTCTCTGACAAATAAATAAATTTTAAAAAAATAAAAAAAATAAATTAAAAAAAAAGAAAGATTTTGTTTATTGGGGCACCTGGGTGGCAGAGTGGGTTAAGCCTCTGCCTTCAGCCCAGGTCATGATCTCAGGGTCCTGGGATCGAGCCCCACATCCAGCTCTCTGCTCAGCAGGGAGCCTGCTTCCCCCTCTCTGTCTGCCTCTCTGCCTACTTGTGATCTCTCTCTCACTCTCTCTGTCAAATAAATAAATAATATCTTTTAAAAAAAAGATTTTGTTTATTTATTTGAGAGAGAAAGTGAGCATGAGTGGGGAGGAAGGGCAGACAGAGAGGGAGAAGCAGACTCCCGCTGAGCAGGGAGCCTGACTCAGGGCTCGATCCCAGGTCCCTGACATCATTGAGCC
>PISX010015925.1:0-47974 GCA_004024625.1 Mellivora capensis
GTGGTTCTTCCTGTCTCCCCTCCTCCCCACCACATCTTGTTTTATATGAAGCAAACTGTTGTGTAATTATAATCCCACAGCTGTTTGAATCTGTTCTATATTTAAATGGAGATAGTAATCAGCAACAGCCTTTTTAACACAATGTCTCCATTCCTAAATTTATTGTTTTGATTTCATTCCTAATTGGTGATTCCATTGTCAGGTAGGGTTTTTTGTTGTTGTTGTTGTTGTTTTTAATGGATTTCATGGCTGCTGCTTTACTTAGGTTGAACAGTCTTTATTTATTTATTTATTAAAAATTAAAAAAAAATTTTTTTTTTAAGATTTTATTTTTTTATTTGACAGAAAGATCACAAGTAGGCAGAGAGGCAGGGAGAGAGTGAGGGGGAAGCAGGCTCCCCGCCGAGCAGAGAGCCTGATGTGGGGCTCTATCCCAGGACCCTGAGATCACGACCCGAGCCGAAGGCAGCGGCTTAGCCCACTGAGCCACCCAGGTGCCCCTTTTTAAAATTAATTTGACAGAGACACCGCGAGAGAGGGAACACAAGCAGGGGGAGTGGGAGAGGGAGAAGCAGGCTTCGGGCAGAGCAGGGAGCCCGATGTGGGGCTCGATCCCAGGACCCTGGGATCATGACCTGACCCGAAGGCAGCCGTGGAACATTCTTTAACAGTGTGCTTTTAGATCTGAAGATTCAGTCTATTTATTTTCCTCAGGTCAACAAATTTGCTTTTTATCTTTGAATCATTTTCTTTCTTTCTTGAATTCCTTCTTTTCCTGTATTATGTTTTCCTCTAACCTGGTCTCTTTGTCTGTCTTCTGTAAGCCTGTTCTTGTCGTTTCACCGTTTATGCCGCTGTCTTGTGGTCTCATTGGCAGAGACAGGTTGTGTTCTCTGGCACGCAGACTCTGAGAGGCGGAGGAAGTATACTGAGGAGAGCTCTTAGGATCCACTCCTGAGGAAGAGTGAGGGAAGTAGGATTTGGCTGTAGTGCAAGCACAGCAAAGCCTGATCCCAGGGGCTCTGGAGCTGGGATGGCCCAACAGACCAATCCTGACCTAGGGTGGTGACCCTGGCCTCTTACACTTTTTGTACAGACCAGAGATCGGAATGCAGGAGACTCACAGGGAGGGCGTTTGCTATTTGACAAGGTAGCTTTCCTCAGCTGAGGATGTTCTTGGGCAACTGGGCAAATGAAAGCTCAGTCCAGAGGGGGTCTGGATGGCAAAAATCGCATCCAGCCCTTGGAATTAGTTTTATTCTCCCGGTGGTACTGTCCATTCATTCCATTTCCTTTGATAAGTTAAGTCCATTCTTTACTCTCTTCTTGCCCTAGCTGAAATTGGTGACATACAGATTGAGGGGTGTATGTGTGTGGGGGGGTGGTATTTCTCTCTATTGTAGTAGCCCGAGGAATGGCTGGGAGACAGTGCAGTGCTGCCTTGTTAAAAATGGTGTGAAGCAGGGGTCAGGATTGTGTATCTAAATTCCCAGTGCCATTTGTTGAAAGACCGTCTCTCCCACACTGCTCTACACTATCTTCTTTGTCACATATGTGTGTATCTGTCCTCATCTCTGTTCTCAAACCTTTTAGAATCTCTAAAAGTAAGAAAGAGAGTTTTATTCGAGTCCAAGTTAGGATAGCTGCCTGAGAAACATGCTCTTCACAGGGAAGAAAGAGCTCCAGAGAATGAACAGTTTTTACAGGATTATATATTGTTTTTATGTCTTATAAAAGCTCAAAAGATTATATATGAACATACAGGCAAGAATCCCAAGTTTTTTCTTCACATCAATTGTAATCTTTAATTAGCCTTTTATTAGATTTGTTCCTGGGTAATTATTATTATTATTATTAAAAGATTTTATTTATTTGAGAATGAGAGAGAACATGAGTGGCGGGAGAGGAGCAGAGGAAGAGGGAGAAGCAGGCTCCCTGCTCAGCAGGGAGCTGGATGCGGGACTTAATCCTACGATCCCAGCATCATGTTCGGTCTAAGATTTTTTAATAACTCCTGACATTATGTATTAGACAGTCTGCAAACTTTTTCAGTTGTTAAAATTGTTATTTTGTGTTTTTAAACAGATTCCCATCACCAATTTTTCTTGGAATTGGGCAGGTAAGTGAAAAAGAAAACTTAACTGCTTATTTAGTTGTCATCATACATGATGAAATTTTAGTGCTTTTGTTTAAGACCATGGTTTACAGATTCATTCAGCTGGCAGAGAGCCAGAGGATCATGGTACTTTTGGTGAAACAGCATGAAATTTTTTTAAAAAAAGATTTTATTTATTTATTTGACAGAGATCAGAAGTAGGCAGAGAGGCAGGTAGAGAGAGAAGGGGAAGCAGGCTTCCTGCTGAGCAGAAAGCCCCTTGGGGCTCCATCCCAGGACCTTGAGATCATGACCCAAGCTGAAGGCAGAGGCTTAAACCCACTGAGCCACCCAGGCACCCTGAAACAGCATGAAATATTGACACATCTTATGTCTCTCTATAATTTAGGAAATGTTGTATTTGCAGGAAAAAAAAAAAAAAAACAACCAACCCAAACAACTACTTGTTTCAACTTCCTTAATTGGATTTAATTACCCTAAAACTAGGGGCCAGAAGACTGAATGAAAACTTCCAAGGCCTGGTGGGCAACAAATGAATGGGTTTGAAGCCTGGGGTAGGACTAGGAGCAGAGTTGCTCCAGTTGAAGTGTGCTATTGGTACTCAGTTTAAGCCACTGTGCTGAGAGGAAAAGGATTGGGAAGATGAGATTGGGTTCACTACACCCTTATTATCAAAACCCTGGAGGTGTTTCAAGTGGCAGGGGTTTTGAATTTTTATATCAAATTTGTAAATGCTGGCAACATGTTCCAATTTTTACAAAAGTCTCTATGGGCCTAACTAAACATGCTTGCATTTTGCTTCCTGCAGTTTGTGATTTTTTCGTTCTCAAGTATAAGGATGAGGTTGGATAAGCTTTCAGACTAACCTCATTTAGCTTCTTCTGAAATTTCCCATTAATATTAATTCATAGCTTGTTTACTCTCTTGATCATATGCTGGTGATTTCTAGTAGACAAGTGGGAACAGGCACCAAAGGCACATTTTTTGTGTGTGTTTGTTTGGTTTTGCTTTAATTTACAGGGAGAAAAATGTAAAATTAGGATAATTATATCTGTTAACTTAATTTTTAATTGTGAGTCTTGGGAAGGATGTCATTTATATGATTAAACATTATTCTGGTTAAATGTTTTGCTGATAAGTCACTCTTTACAACATCATTTTAGGGAAAAAGTAATAAATCACTTTTGACTTTTCCTTAAAGTCAAAAATAGATTGTCTTAATGTTTCAATGTGAAATAGGTAGAAAAAAGTACTTTAAAAGATCGGTGAATATGTGATAATGTGCCCTTAGTAATCCCCAAGGCAAATAAACTCACTGGCTTACTCAAAGTAAAGCCTTTCTGATATGCAATTTGTGGGGAAAGAGAGCAGCAGACCTAATTTAAAAAGTCTTAGTTGCAGAATATTTTAAATAAGGGTTAGTATATTTCTGTAAGAATTACAAAGTAAGTTATAAATATAAACTGTGATTATAATTCAAGATGGGCTCATGTTATATTAATCTATCATAAGTATTACATTTGTAAACTCATTAAGCTCAAGGTTTAGGATGATAATCATGAAGGAGTTCTTAAACTTTTGCATCATAATATGGAGAAAATTGAGTAAGTTCTAAAATTTGCATAGGAAGATAATATTACAATTTTTATTATGAAATTAAAATTTTGTATTCATAATGATAATCTGGAGTATTTCTAATATACTTGATATACTCCAGGTTAATAGGGTTTGAATGAGACATTTTTGCAGGACTGGCTAGATTGAGAGAAAAATAAATCCCTTTTAAAACTGTTTTTCTCTTAATTTGTCTTCTGTGTTATAGGAATATTGGACATCACAGAAAGTGTGTTTATATGTAGAGTTTGTCCCCTCAAGGGAGCCCCAGTCTCTATGTGGAAAGGTGACCATATGCTCTACACAGGAAGTATGGTCCAGAATCAAGGAGTGGCCTCTCTGACTGTGGTCACTCTGGCCAGTTTTGGGGACACCATTTCTTTTTCCCCCCTCTGTCACTGTTCCTTGAGCCCCTTGAGACAATATATATATGTGTGAGCTATTTGGTTTTATACTTTTTGCCTATAGTTCTGATGGAATTTATACATTGACAAGAAAAATAATTTTTAATACTCTAAGAAATAGTTATTATTTGGAACCTAGAAAACGGATTTTTCTGGATAATATTTTCTTTTTGATGAATATGTTTTCTTCTGATGATGTCTTTGTACCTCAGTCTTTCCAGGTGTTTTGCTAAAGTTTCTTCCTCCCCCTCTTTTTTTTAGATGGCAGTGACCATAATGATACTGTATGTATCCAAACTAAATAAACTAATTCATTTCCCTGATTTTGACAAGAAAATTCCTGTGAAGGTATGTGATGAAAAGTACATATAGCTTTAATGGAAGATGTGAAAATGCTATTGAATTTAAATGGATCTAAGAATACATGTGAATTTCCACACACAGTGTGCTTCCTGCTTACACTGAGTAGAGATGACTTCTTCTTCTTCTTCTTCTTAAAGATTTTATTTATTTGACAGAGAGAGACACAGCGAGAGAGGGAACACAAGCAGGGGGAGGGGGAGAGGGAGAAGGAGGCCTCCTGCTGAGCAAGGAGCCCGATGGGGCTCGATTCCAGGACACTGGGATCATGACCTGAGCTGAAGGCAGCCGCCTAACGACCAA
Organism: Mellivora capensis; assembly: GCA_004024625.1. Classification (NCBI taxonomy): domain Eukaryota; kingdom Metazoa; phylum Chordata; class Mammalia; order Carnivora; family Mustelidae; genus Mellivora; species Mellivora capensis. Next base: position 4,798 of record PISX010015925.1, read on the forward strand.
GCCACCCAGGCGTCCCTGGGTAGAGACTTCTTAATAGAGATATTATATTACTCATTCAGTTGTTCATTAACGTAATGTAATAATAGTGAAAGTACGTGTTTAACAACTGACATTAAATAAATACTTATGTCTTCCAAAAAAGGCAAAGCCCTACCAGGAATTGTAAGTTTTTTTTGCTAAAAAAACCCAGATAGTAAATATTTAGGCTTTGTGGGCTAGACCGTCTCTGTTGGAACTATTCAGCTCTGCCACTGTATCATGATATATAAATGAATTGCTGTGATTATGTGCTCATAAAACTTCATTTACATAGACAAAAAATGGGCCAGATTTGACTCTTTGGCCCTACTTTTCTGATCTTGGTTTAAGTTTTCATTTTTAACTTGGATTGATAAAGCATAAAACCTGCCTTTCCTTCCTGGAATGTGGAACAGAACTACCTTTCCTGAACAGTTGCTGGTTCAATAAACAGTTGTTTTAAGCCAGGCATTTAATTCTTAGAGCAATCCTATACAACAGGTGGTATTAACTGGATTATGATGGCATTTTTTTTGGATTTAGGGGTGTTAAATCAGCCTGTCAGTTCCTTGAGGGTGAGGATCTCGCATGGCTTCTTCACCACCACGTCTCTAAGGCCTGGAAAGACACTGGCATCTATCATTGGCTTATTCATTAGACTGACCAAGCACATGGGTAGAGCATCAATAATCAGGGACATTCACAAAAAGAGAAAAACAAAATATTAAAGTTAATGAAAGCTATAAACACAATCATATTTGGAAAAATCAGAATATCGTTGTGTTTGCTTATACTTAGTTTATGATATACTATAATTTTAAACATTTTAAAATTGTGAAAAATGATCTATATGTACGGAAAAAGGCATCATTCATGAATGTGTAGTTGAATGAATAATAAGCTGTGCGGTCATTACCTAGGTCATGAGATGGGATCACAATTCTCCTTACCCACAATTCTGACTTCTATGATAATACTTTTCTTGCTTTCTTTGAAATCATTCTAATATGCATTCCTGAATTATGTTTTGCTGAGGTAGTTTTGCCATTCTTGAATGTTCTGGGAAGAGAATAATGTTCTGAAATCCTTAGGGTTGGATCTCAGTGCACATGTATTAGTCAGCCAGGGCATCCATAACAGAATACCACAGACTGGGGATCTTAAACAATAGGAATGAGTTTTCTCACAGTTCTGGTGGCAAAAAAGTCCAAGATCAAGATCTGTGTCAACAGAGTTGGTTTCTGGTGAGAGTTCTTTCCTTGGTGTGTAGACCACTGCCGTCTTTCTGTGCCCTGATGTGGCCTTTACTTTGTGCACACTCCTGGTATATCTCCTCTTCTTAGAAGGACATCGGACCTTGGATTAGGCCCCGTCCTTGTGATATGACCTTAATTACCTCTTAAAAACCCTATCTCCAAATATAGTCACATGGGGTTAGGGCTTCAAAATATGATTTTTAAAGACAATTTAGTCTAAAATGATACTTGTGGCATGAATTTCTCTTGGAAGCCTATGGGGAAGTGGCATGGTTGACTCCTATCCTATGCACATCTGCAACTTGAGTAATTAATGTCAAAGTGTTCTCCAAAGTGGTTGTACCAGTTCACACTGCTGATGAAAGTGCATGAAAGTCCCTGTTGCTCCACATTCTTGCCAATCCTTGATATGTCAGTCATTTTATTTATTTTTTTACTTTTTTTTTTAACTTTATGCTATTTTAATTACTGTGTGTCGATATGTTAGTCATTTTAAATTGTGCTAATCTGGTGGGTGTATAATGACTTCTTGGCTTTTATTTGCATTTTCTTGGTTATCAGTGAGGTTTTTCTTTTTTTTTATTATGTTAATGTTGTTTTTTCCTTTCTGCATCCCCCATTTTCCACTTTCCTCCTGATTAAAGTACCTCCTTTAGAATGTACTAATGGTCAGCTTAAATTCCCTTAGTTTTTGTCTGTAAAAGACGATGGTTTTCATTTGCTTTCAAAAGATACTCTTGCCTTCTAACTTAATAGATCTTGGAGCATGCAATTCTGCTGTCTTCTGGCTTCCATTGTTTCTCTCTGGGTTTCTGTTCTCACTTAAGTTTTGGCCTGAGGACTCACTATCTCCCCACATACTTTTATGAAGGTTTTAAATTATTTTATGTAGCTTTTTAAATTGTTTTCAGTGGGGAGATTAACACAAATAGTCTAGTCCACTGTTTCTAAAAATTGGAAGTCAGTATTGTTTTTATTTTGAATTATATATGGAAAGGGGGGACAACTGATTCTTTTCAGTGCCTAAGAACTTCTAAAGTTGTAATATCTGAGTAGGCTGCCAACCAGAATGCTGTTAATGAAGAGGGGAAGGTCCTGGATCTGAGGTCCTCTCTTCTTTGTGTCTTCTTCTTTCTTGAGCAAATCTCCTGATAATAAAATTTTATAATTCTTTTGGGGATATATGACACTTACTATTTCAAAATCCTTCAAAGAATATCTTATCTGAGTTACTGCTTAATATCTTTTTAGTGGAAGAAGAAATGCTGGACTCACCAGGATAGCTATGGATTATCACATCAGTCAAAAAGTTCTCAGTTATTGTGTGACCTTATGAAAGGGTGTATTTTTTTTTTTTCATTCGTGGAAGAGTAGGTCTTCCATATTGTGTGTTTGTTCAGTATGTTTTGAACAATCTATCTCTTGACAATCAGAAAACAGTTCAGGAGCTCAGAGCTCAGGAAACCTAATTCAAGTACGCCTGGTACATTGTTTAACCTTGGTAGATATGTAATCATTCGAGGCCTTGAAAACAAATAAAGTAACTCCACAGTAATGTGGCTGGTAGACACAACTTTTTGAAAGGGTCACCAGCCTTGTGACATTCCAGTGAGATATGCACCTTTCCAAAAAAGCGCATAATGCATAGATAACAAGTTTGTACAACTTCTCAAGGGGCCATCTGAACCTGAGCCATGAACTATAAATACCCCTCCTCAACTCAGCAATGTAGCCAGGGGTCTCCACTTAAGAGAGGTGCTTGTTCAGAGCCTCCCTTTAGGGAGATAGTCTGCCAATGTTGATAAGGTCAATGTTTCCATTTCAACACAGATCCCCTCTACCCCACCGTGATTCTAGATATCATTGCCCACCTAACTATTTTGGTCACATGGAGAAACTCATGATGTGTTTTAGATTGTGGGAAATTCACAGTTGTTACAGGGAAATAGACTCGAATGATTTGCTTACTGACAGGAAGTGTCACCATTATGTGAAAGAAAATCGTTATTGGAGTTCTAATCAAATATTCTTTCTTTTTTTTCATGGAAGCTGTTTCCTCTGCCTCTCCTCTACGTTGGAAACCATATAAGTGGATTATCAGGCACAAGTAAATTAAGGTAGAGTGCAGGAGAATGGTTGATGGGAGGTTTTTGACTCATTTATTTCCAGTGGTACAAAGACCAAGTTTGATTTTGAATATATTGCCTGGGCTACATACAGAAGACAATAATATTTACTAATTTAAGAAAACCAAGTGGAGTTTTGAGTTTAATTTGCTTATATTTTTAGGAAACTTAAAAAGCTGATGTTTTTCCTTTTTATTCAAGTCTGAACATAGAATGTGAGATCTGTGGGCATCAAGACAGAGAATGTCTGACTTATCCAGGTGGATTTATTTATATTGTATATCCAATATCCAGTACATTTACATGAATGGTTCTGTGTAACTGGTTTTACCATGGTTTTGTAAAATCAGGAACATCCTGTCAGATTTAGTAGGTCAGGTTTGGTCCAGAGAAAAATGAAGGACAGATGTTATTTTTAAGTGTGTTATATACTTCTGAAATTTGCATTTCCATGTGTCTTAGAGTCCTTTGATTAACTACTTTTGTTCAAAGTCACTATAAAAATGGAAATGGAAGTATAGAAAGACCAAGCCACTCTCTACACTGGAAAACTTGGATGCGAGCTGTGTAGCCTAACTAACACATAAGAATGCAGGTGTAAATAACGAGAAAATGACGTTTGCGCAAAGGATGACAGAGATTGAGGAAAACCTTGTTAGTTCAGTGAGAGCAACAGGGGGCAGGTAGAAAGTAGACCAGAAGGAGAGGGTCAGATAAAACAGACAACTGAAATCAGACCTGTCATCTTTCCTCTTGTTTGGAAAGGACAGGTTGTGATTATGGAAAACAAAATGTGAAATGTTGGTTGTAGTTATACATTTTAGTTGGTTTTTTTCTTGTTTGTTTGTTTGTTTGACTCAGGACAATCCGTTTTCCTTATTTGTCTCAAATTTGTGTTAAAGTGTCTTGTGGTAGGTGCTATCCCTGTGTTACCATGTATCCCGTCGGCCCGTCTCTGAGTGAGTGCACCTGCCGCTGCCCCTCACGCTGAAGGGCTTTGGGGGTCTCTGCCTCCTAGATGAGAGCTGCTGCTGCTTTTTATTTTTTATTTATTTATTTTATTTTTATTTTATATTTTTTTAAAATTTTATTTATTTGTCAGAGAGAGAGGGAGAGCGAGCGAGCACAGGCAGACAGAGTGGCAAGCAGAGGCAGAGGGAGAAGCAGGCTCCCCGCCGAGCAAGGAGCCCGATGTGGGACTCGATCCCAGGACGCTGGGATCATGACCTGAGCCGAAGGCAGCCGCTTAACCAACTGAGCCACCCAGGCGTCCCATGCTGCTGCTTTTTAAAAAATGATTTTAGAAACAGCCTTATGACAAGTGTTCTAAAATGCTCTACATGCCTTGCAGAATGGGTATAACTTCTCTTCACCGATATGGCACTCTTCTCGAGTAGCAAGCAAGTAGCAGTGTTAGAAATATCTTTACCACACGTGTTCTTAAACACTTTCTACGTGCATCTGAAAGAGGGAAGAGAGGGCATTCCTTGGGTGCCATGGGGCTTTCTGGGAGAGAGAAGGAACCAGAAAATGAGACCGAGTAGGAAGAAAGATTGTTTATGCAGGGTATCAGGTAATGCGTTCCCCTGCGCCTCATATTTTCCATAAACGGGTGGTTGGTTCTACTGGTTGGATCATCTTCAGGTTCAGTTTTTCAGGCAAGATCGGTCTATTGGTATGTTGGGTGCTTCCTACTGTATCATGGGACCACAAAATGTTTTAGCCCGCTTTTTAAAACAAGATTATTTAGTTATTTATTTGACAGAGGGACAGACAGACATACACACACAGCAAGAGGGAACACAAGCCCAGGGAGTGGGAGAGGGAGAAGCAGGCTTTCTGCTGAGCAGGGAGCTCAACACGGGGCTCAATCCCGGAACCTCGGGATTGTGACCTGAGCCAAAGGCAGATGATTAACAACTGAGCCACCCAGGTGCCACACCCCACTTTTTAAAAAATAGCTTTTTGAGGTGTAGTTGGCATAAAGTAAAGTACACATAATTAAAATGCACATTATGATAAACTTTGACCTATGTATACATCTGTGAAATCTATCACCACAATATCCAACACCCACAAAAACTTCCTCAAGTGTCCTACTTATAATGATATTAAATTGATCAATTCCCCTTTTAATAATTTTAAGGGATCAGTCTGGTCCCTTCATTAGAAAGTGCCCCATCCGTCTTTCACTTAATGGTTTTAGCATTCATTGATGATAATTTCCTCGATCCATTATTTCATTACAAGTTGCAATATGGTGATTTTCTAACTATATCACCCCATCTGCATGTGTTGTCTAAACTTTAATAAATACAAACTTCCACCATGTCACACAAGAAGGGCAGGATTAAGCTTTATTTATACATGTTCAGAATAATAAATTAGTGTCCTGTCACCTTCAGTGGTGACCAGTGAGTTTTTGTTTATTTTTGTTTTTTGCTATCATTATAAACTCATGAATTTTCATTTATTTGATAGAAATTTTTTGTCAGATATGTGTTTTCCAAATATTTTCTCTCAGCCAGTAGTTGGTCTTTTCATTCTCTTAATACTGTCTTTCAGAGCAGAAGTTTTAAATTTTAATGAAGTTCCATATCAATTTTTTCTCTCATGGATCATGCTTTTGGTATTGTTTTTGTTTGTTTGCTTTAAGATTTTATTTATTTATTCAACACAGAGTGTGAGAGAGAGAGAGAGAGAGAGCATGCACAAGCAGGGGGAGTGGCAGGCAGAAGGAGATGCAGACTCCCCGCTGAGCAGGGAGCCTGATGTGAGGCTCCATCCCAGGACCCTGGGATCATGACCCGAGCCGAAGGCAGAGGCTTAACCAACTGAGCCACCCGGGTTCCCTGTGCTTTTGGTATTGTTTTTAAGAACTTGTTGCCAAGTGGTGCCTGGGTAGCTCACTCAGTTAAGTGTCTGACTCTTGATTTTGGCTTAGGTCATGATCTCAGGGTTTTGAGATTGGGCCCTATGTCAGGCTCCATGCTCAAAGGGGTGTCTGCTTGGGATTCTCTCTCTTCCTCTGCTTCTTCCCACTTCCCTCTATTAAAAGAAAAAGGTGTGTGTGTGTGTGTGTGTGTATATATATATATACATACATATATATATATATATATATATATATATATATATGAAAGCTCATTGCCAAGAGGTGCCTCATTGGCTCAGTCGGTAGAGTGTGAGACTCTTGAACTTGGGGTTGTAAGTTTGAGTCCCGTATTGGGTATAGAGATTACTTAAAAAAATCTTACAAAAAATAAAAATAAAAACTCATTGCTAAAACCAACATCACCTAGATTTTCTCCTATGCTATGCTATCTTCCAGGAATTTAATAGTTTGTATTTTACATTTAAATATATGGCCTGTTTTGATTTTATTTGTGAAAGGTATAGGGTCTGACTGGATTCTGTTTTTTTGCATGTAGGTGTCCAGTTGTTTGAGCATCATTTGTTGAAAAGATCTTCCTTTCTCCACTGAATTTTGTTTGCTCCTTTGTCAAAGATGAGTTGATTATATTTGTGTAGGCTTATTTCTGGGCTCTCTAGTCTGTTCACTTCATCTGTTTCATTACTTGATATTTCAAGTCATTCTATAAATAATTCTCTTGATATTCACATTATCCCATCTCAGGCCAATGGGAGCCCCTTTGAGTCGGCTTTTATGCTCTAGGCCCCCAGTAATCTGATTACTTCCTTGCTGTTCGGCACATGATGTCCCAGGCTTACCTTGGAGTTTTCCTGCCATTTCTCCAAGGATCCCCTGGTTAATTTAATATTAAAGGTTATGTTGAGGCCACAGTCTGGGTGCTGTATATATTGTGAAGGACCAGCGAACACAGTTTCCTGATGATTAACATGTGGAATGTGAGACAAAGATGACTTCATGGTTTTTGGAAGACTGGGATTACCACTGATTGGATCTATGCCTAGGAGGATTTCTGGTCCTATGGCAGTGCTCTGTTTAAATATTTTCAGGAATTGTCAGTGTTTCCCAAGGTGGCTATACCAACTTACAGTCCCACCAGCAGTGTAAGAAGGCTACAGCTTCTCTACCTTCTTGCCAAATTTGTTATTGTCTATCTTTTGGGTTATGGTTGTTCTAATAGTTGTAAAGTAGTGTCTTGTTGTGGTTTTGATTACATTTCTCTGATGGCTAATGTGATGTGAAGCATCTTTTCATGTGCTTATTGGAGATCTATACATAGATATATATCTGTATGTATATATATCTATTCAAATCTTCTGCCTATTTTAATAGGGTTATTCATCTTTTTAAGTATTAAGTCTTCTTTATATTTTATATACATAGGTGCCTTATTATCTGTATGATTGCAAAATTTTCTCTTATTTTGTGGGCTTTTACTCCCTAAATGGTATACTTTGAAGCATAAGTTTTAAGTTCTTAAAAATTTAACAAAGCAAAATATATATAATGTATAATTTATCATTTTAACCAATTTTTTTAAAAAAGATTTTATTTATTTATTTGACAGAGAGAGAGGGATCACAAGTAGGCAGAGAGACAGGCAGAGAGAGAGGGAGAAGCAGGCTCCCCGCCGAACAGAGAACCCGATGTGGGGCTCAATCCCAGGACCCTGAGATCATGACCTGAGCTGAAGGCAGAGCCTTAACCCACTGAGCCACACAGCCGCCCCTGTTTTAACCATTTTTATGTGTACATTTCATTGGTATTCAGTATATTACAGTAATGGGCAACCATCTCCACTATTTCTAGAACTTTTGCATCATCTTAAACTGAAGCTCTGTACCCATTAAATAGTAACTCTATCATATTCCCAGGCTCCCAGCCACTGGTAACCTCTATTTTACATTCTTTCTCTATGAATTTGCCTACTGCAGATATTTCATACAAGTGAAATCATACAATCTTTGTCCTTTTAAATTATGAATTTTTTCAATGAGCATAATGTTATCAAGGTTTATCCATGTTATAACATGTATCAGAATTTTATTCCTTTTTTTTTAAAGTAAACTCTAAGTCCAGTGTGGGACTCAAACTCACAACCCCAGATCAAGAGTGCTCTACTGACTGAGCCAGCCAGGCACCTCTGTTCCTTTTTGTTTTCTTTTTTTGTTGTTGTTGTTTAAGCTAAATAATATTCTGTTGTTTGTATGTATCACCTTTGATTATCCATTTATAAATTGAAAATTTTGATGGAACTAATTTAACAATTTTTTCTTTTGCTGCTTGTGCTTTTGGTATTGTATCTTAGAAGACCTTGCCTAATCTAAGGTCATGAAGATTTACCCCTATGTTTTCTTCTAAGATTTTAATAATTTTAGTTCCTATTGGAATTCTCCTACAAAGACTTTAGGTCTTTGATACATTGTGAGATCAATTCCTGTATGTGGTTTGAGGAAGGGGTCCATATTCCTTCTTTTGCATGCAGGTGGCTAGTCAGTTTTTCCAGTACCATTTTTTTGAAAAGATATTTCTTTCTCCAATGTATTGTCTTGGCACCCTTCTTGAAAACGAATTGACCATAATTGTATGGATTTATTTCTTGGTTATTTTAAAAATTTCTTGATTCTTAATCCTATTCATTTGATTATATTTCTATACTGATTATGGTAGCTTTGTAGTAAGTTTTGAAATTGGGTCCACAAACTTTGTTCTTCTTTTTCAAGATTGTTTTGGCTTTCTGGTTTCCTTGTATTACCAGATTAATTTTAGAATCAGCTTGTTAATTTTTGGGGGGAAAAGCCAACTGAGATTTTGACAAGGATTCTGTTGGCTCTATAGATCTATTTCGGGGAGTATTTCCATTTTAATAATATTAAGCCTCTTGATCCAGAAACATGAAGTATCTTTCCATTCATGCTTCTTTAATATTCTAACAATATTTTATAGTGTTTAGTATACAAGTCTTGTACTTCTTTTCTTAAATTTATTCCTAAGAATTGTGTTCTTTTTCATGTTATCATTAACAGAATTGTTTTAATTTCCTTTTTGGATTGCTCATTGCCAGTGTATAGAAGTATAACTGATGTGGGGCACCTGGGTGGCTCAGTGGGTTAAAGCCTCTGCCTTCGGCTCAGGTCATGATCCCAGGGTTCTGGGATCGAGTCCCGCATTGGGCTCCTTGCTCAGCAGGGAGCCTGCTTCTTTCTCTCCCTCTGCCTGCCACTCTGCCTGCTTGTGTTCTCTCTCTCTCTCTCTCTCTGTCAAATAAATAAAGAAAATCTGAAAAAAAAAGAAGTATAACTTATGTTTATATATTCAATTTTCCCCCTGTACTATTGCTTAACTATTAGCCCAGATAACTCTTTAGTGGATTACTCAGGGTTTTCTATATATGTCATCTGCAAATATAGATAACTTTATTTCTTCCTCTCCAAACAGTTTGCCTTTTTCCCCCCTCCAGCTGAATTGTCCCTTTTAGAATCTCAAGTACTTGTTGAATTGATGTGGTGTTGGGAGCAAGCATTATGGTCTTATTACTGATCTTAGGGGGGAAACATTCAGTTTTTCATAATTAAATATACCTTACATGCTTTTAAAAGACATCATGTAAAAATACTTTTTGGAATTAATTGACTTTTGGCTTACTTTGAAAAAGGCAGTTCTAACCAGTCTCATAAGTTACAAAGTTCCTGAAAATTCTTTCTGTACCTGCTCTCTTTTTGTGGGATCATTGATCACATGCAACCCTTCCTCAGGTCTGGTCAGGAGGAGCTGGACACTGCCCTTGTGGCTCTGGTTCTGACTTTCCTTCTCTAGGTCGCCATCTTCTCAGAGTCACATCTGGAAGCAGATGAAATTGGGCTATTCCAGCCCAGGCAGTTTGTTGACTGTGCACTGAGCTGTGTCTTAGAATCTCTGGGTTTTGACAGCCAGTGAAATGTTCTTAAGTATTTTTAAAAGGTAGTGAATGTATCTTCATTACCTAAAGTTTTTTGGGAAAAATAACCCATAATTTTATTTTCTAACATACTATTTAGTTTATTTTTTAAAAAGATTTTATTTATTTATTTGAGGAGGGGGAAAGGCACAGAGGGAGAGTGAGAGGGAGAAGCAGACTCTCTGCTGAGTGAAGAGCCTGATGTGGGGCTCGACCCCAGGACCCCCAGGATCACGACCTGAGTGGAAGGCAGGTGCTTAACTGACTAAGCCACCCAGGCACCCTTAACATACTATTTTATTTATTTATTTTTTAAAAGACTTTATTTATTTATTTGACAGAGAGAGGTCACAAGTAGGCAGAGAGGCAGGCAGAGAAAGAGGGGGAAGCAGGCTCCCTGCTGAGCAGAGAGCGCAATGCGGGCCTCCATCCCAGGACCCTGAGACCATGACCTGAGCCGAAGGCAGAAGCTCAACCCACTGAGCCACCCAGGCATCCAACATACTATTTTAAACATCGATTTCAGTCTTTTCCCATATGGTGGACTGCATCTTGTTTTAGTAGTAGACTCTGTAGTTTTGTGCCCTCTTTATTTAATATTAATTTTCTAATAGTAACATAAAGTTTTATATTATAGAGTTAACACATAATGTTCCCTCAGGTAGATTTATCATATTTTTTTTTAAATCATTGTCTTGTGTGACTTTTAAGTTGTTTCTGATGTTTTCCCCAAAGACATTATAGCAGTGAACACATTTGTGCATGTGGTTTTTTTCTTTCTTTTGTATTATTACTTCAGGGTAAGTGTCCCAACAAGAAATACTTAGGTCCAAAGTTAGCAGAACTTAATGACTATTGATACATTGTTCCAACTCGATTTGCTGAAGGTGTGTTGGTTTACATTGCATACAGTCTTTTAGCATGGTCTTTGTAGTTTTAGCACAATCTTTTCAGTAGTTGGGTTGCATGATTTTTAAAAATTGTTAATAAGTGAAAATAATTGCTAATAAGTGAAAGTGGCATGAAACTATTAAATCTCCATTTCTTTTTATTATTTAATGTGATTTGTTAATGGTATAGGTGAGAATTAAGGTTAATTTCTATGTTTAATTTGAAAAGTTAGTGAGCTTAATTAAAAATGTAAAACATGTTAAAAAAATACTTGGCATCTGATGTTATTATATTTGAATCTTTTCTCAACAGCTTGCCGATGTTCACCGTGCTCAGGAAATTTACCATTCCACTCACTTTACTCCTGGAGACCATCATACTGGGGTGATTATTGTTTTTCCTCTATTCCTCTTGTGTCCTTTCCTCTCATCCCACATTATTTTTATGTAGCAAATTCTCAACATCTAGTTATTTTTCCAAATAGTTGTTTTGAATTGCTAGTAGCAATAACTTAGGGCCCCATGGTTTATTCACTTAAAAGCATCTCCTGTTTCCATGATTCCTTAAGAACATAATGTGTGATTTTTTACATTGTAATTTTATATTAGACTAATAATATGTGTTTATGATAGAAAATTGTTAAAAAAATGCAAGAACCTCAAAACAGATGTAAATATGTTTCCTGAATCAGATGGAATGTACACTGATTTTGGGATACAGAGGAAAAATTGTCCGTGTATACACACAGGATAGAAATGCAGGAAACCACAGAAATCCATTCTGATATAGTGATCGTGATGTAACATAGGAATAAATTAATTTTTATAATGTTGGTTTAAAAATCTCTCATAAAGACACTCAGGCTGGTATCTAAAAAGGTGAGTCTTAGTTTTGCTGGGAACATTACTTAGCAATGAAATTTGGATGATGGCCCAGTGTTCTAAGTCCTACTGTTGAATTTTATCCTAATCTTTGGATGCTTAATGGAAGACCAACTAGAACTTCCAGCAGGGACTTTTCTGCATTTTGTCACAGCATCTTTCCAATGAGAACAGAGAAATACATTTATAATTAGATTAGACAGCGGCTTAAGAAATACATTTGATCTAATTTATTAATCCACTTACAGGTGCTTACAGTGCTTTCTCTAGGCAAAGTGATGTCCATTAGATTTTAGACAGTGAACAATGTCTGTTTTCAGTTTAAGAGTCATAATCCATGTTTTTTCCTGTCTTACTCCTTCCCTTCTCTATCATCCAGGAAACAGTATTCCTTGAGCATCATCATCAGTGTTTTTACCATTGTGCTTGGTGCTTTCATAGCAGCTGGGTAAGACTTTGGACTGTTTCTGCTCAATAACTTCTTTGTGCCTTTGACAATAGGCCCGGCCCCGCCCTCATTTTCCATTCTCCATCTGGCTGCAGTTGAATTGAGCAGCCAAGAGACAAGTCTGATGGTGTTAGTGGGTTCCCCATGTGTTCCTGTGAAAGTCAGACTGGGTTCCAACTTGGCCAGAACATTTCTGAGAACATGTAAAGGGAACATTAGAAGATATGAATACAGCTTTTCTCCCTAAAAAGGAGTAAACTATTTGCTATTATTACTGAATGTTTGTCTTCAATACAGAAATTCACTTGAAAAGTTCTTGGGCATCTGGTCAAGAATAACAGCTTTATAAAGCCCTTGCAGGCTGATTTGTTTTGTCACCTGTGATGCCTTCGCAGTCTGTTTCCAAGGGTGGCAGGCTCTCATGAAATGTATTCGTATATTTGGGACATGAGCCAATACCAGTGTATGACTAAGTGGATCCTTGAACGACACGGGGATTAAGGGCACCAACACCCTCTCCCCCCTACATAGTGGAAAATCCAAGTATAACTTTTCACTCCCTAAAAACTTGAGTACTGATAGCCTATTGTTGGCTGGAAGCCTTACTGATAACATAAATAGTTGATTAACACATATTTTGTATGTTCTATGTATTATATATACTGTATTCCTAAAATAAAGGAAGCTGGGGAAAAGTGTTAAGAAAATCATATGGAAGAGAAAATACATTTACTCTACTGTACTGTATTTAGTGAAAGAAACCCACCGATAAATGGACCAGCACAGCTCAAACCTGTGTTGTTCAGGGTCAGCTAGAGTGTCTTATTCATTCATATGCAAGAGCAGGAATGTGGACTTCCAGGTTTGCAGTTGCAAGCAGACACTCAGACTCCTGGCTTTTACAGGCTAGTGGTTAAAGCATGTGTGCAGTTATATTCTGTGGGTCCAGAACTTAGCCTGGCCCTTGTCAGCTGTTTCTCAGCCTCTCTCTGCCTCAATTTTACTCATCTGTAAGATAAAGAATGTAATAGAAAAGAAAAACCTGCCTGAGTGAAGGGAAGAATGCAAATATTGGATGAATATCAGTTAAACTAGTTTCCTTAACTGATTTATTTGGATGATACTTACTCTCTGGGGGCACCTGGGCACCTGGGCAGCTCAGTTGGTTAAGCATCCAACTCTCGATTTTGGCTTAGGTCATGATCTCAGCGTCCTTAGATTGAGACCCGCATCTGACTCCAGGCTCAGCACGGAGTCTGCTTGTCCCTCTCCCTACCCCTGCTCTCTCTCTCTCTTTTTCTCTCTCAAATAAATAAATAAATAAATAAAATCTTAAAAAAAAAAAAAGGTTCTGAATCACTAATTTCAAAATAAATAAGAATGTGGATATTCTCTTATAGTCTCTTCACTTACTAGGTGTATAAGCAGGAAAAGCTATTTAACTTCCTTGCACCCCAGTTATTTCAACTATAAAATAGAGATTAGAATGGACCCACCTGAATGCAAGCTGGTGTGGCCACTCTGGAGAACAGTATGGAGGTTCCTCAAAAAGCTGAAAATAGAGCTACTGTACGACCCAGCAATTGCACTACTGGGTATTTACCCTTAAGATACAAATGTAGTGATCCAAAGGGGCACGTGCACCCAAATGTTTATAGCAGCAGTGTCCACAATAGCCAAACTATGGAAATAGCCCAGATGTCCATCAACAGATGAATGTCTAAAGAAGATGTGGTTCATATACACAATGGAATACTATGTAGCCATCAAGAGAAATGAAATCTTGCCATTTGCCATGATGTGGATGGAACTAGAGGGTGTTAGGCTAAGCGAAATAAGTCAGTCAGAGAAAGACAATTATATGATCTCACTGATGAGGAATTTGAGAAACAAGACAGAGGATCATAGGGGAAGGGAGGGAAAAATGAAACAAGATGAGAAAACAGGGAGGGAGACAAACCATGAGAGACTCTTAATTTCAGGAAACAAACTGAAGGTTGCTGGGGGGTGCAGGGGGAGGGATGGGGCGGCCGGGGGATGGACACTGGGGCGGGTATGTGCTATGGTGAGTGCTGTGAATTGTGTAATACTGAGGAATCACAGACCTGTACCCCTGATACAAATAATACATTAGATGTTAATTTAAAAAAAAAAGAATAGACCCACTTAATGGGATCTTTGTGTGAATCAAATGGGATAACAATAAAGTGGGGTTTATACACTAGTACGTGGCCAAGACCATGTTGAGTGTTTACTGTCAGGTGTCGGCTTAGGTGCGGCGCGGGGAATCCAGCAGTTAACAAAACAGACAGGAATCCTTGCTTTCGAGGAGCTTCCTTTCTAGTTGGTGTGGACAGATAGTAAGCAAAAGAAACAGATTAGAAAACAGGGCATGCCAGATGGTGACAGATAATGATGATGTATATATTTTTTTAATTTTACATGTGTTAATTTCTTGCCTAGACCACAGTTTGTTATTTATGGTTTCGTTGGTAATGTCCTCCTTCTTGATCCTGGTGGTGGCTGAGTTGAGCCCCCCTGCGAGCTGGCCCCTGGTTTGAGCGCTATTTCGGGCCTCTGGTTGGAGCCAGCATGGACAGGAAATGGCAGCACTGAGAGCCTATTGTAGTCTTGAAGTTTTGCTCCAAGAATGTCCTAGGAGCAAAGGAGCTAAAAGAGGGCGGTGCTCTGTTGAAAGCGCCCTCCTCCCACAGTGCCTTGGGGTGTCCCCTGGGCAGCCTCTCTTTAATTAAGTTCCTTGAAGCTCAATTTGGAAACTACTGACTTTGAGGCAGTTGTACACTTTTCCAAAAGAATGGTTTACAGAAATATCTGGAAGGCTTTGGTGAGAAATGGCACTTCAGATGCTGTCTCTGAAGGCATATTTCCAGCCCCTGTGAGTGGAAATTCAGCTCATAGTTACCACATATGATATTCTAATGAGCTGAAAGGGTGAAAGGGTAAGTAGTGTTTTCAGAGCATTGCATTTCCCCCCAAGAGCTAGCTTGAAGCAGCACTTCTTGACATTTTCCTTCTTTAGCACCCAGAGAATGGATACTCTCTGGGTGGGTGACAAGCACCCTTCGCTGAAGGCCGGCCATCACCCCACCCTTCTCTCCTCTCATTAAGATCTTCTTATCCAAATGCAAATTACTGTAGAGCTGATTCAGTCAGATGGGCCAGTTTATGCTGCTGTAACAAACAGTTCCCACATTTACACACCAAATATATTCTGCTCACACTGCATACTCAGACCAAAATTACTTACATGGGGGTGGGGTGGGGCATGCTGTGCTCATTGTAGCTACTTGGGGACCAAGGCTGATGAAACCCCTGCCTCAAAAGGGACTTCCTTCCTCACCCAGGAGGGAAGAAGGCATGTGGGGAATCATGTGTTGGCTTTTCAGACTTTTGCTTGGAACTGCCATGTGTTACCTCCTCTTACTTTTACTTGCCAGACAAGTACATGGCCAGAAAAAGTCAAATATTATGTCTGAAAACAGCCCTAAATGAAAACTACAAGGGTTAACCATGAATCTGCTCTCATTTATTAAAGCAAGCCAATTGTTTTCAAACTTCTGTGCTTTTACCAGTGGCCTAAATGAGTGGTGTTGAGGACATGTAGCCCCTGGAGCAGGAGACTTGAGAATTCTGGGAATTTCCCTCAGGCTCTCCGAGGAAGTGAGCTACACCTTTCCACTCCCCTAGAACCTGTTTTTTTTTTTTTTAATCCATTCAACTCTTTGCCATTTTATGCAATAGCAGATTCTTCTTAACACAGAGCCAACCAAATGTGGGTAGGCGTGAGATTTGGAAGACCCTTATTTTGAGAGATTCTATTTTTTTGTGATTGAGCCAGAGAATTCTGATTTATGATGATCTAAAATTAATTTGCATTCTCACAAATGTATTTGTAGTTAATGGTACCAGCAGAAGCCTTGAATAAATCTGGTTTAATTTGGATTCAGATTTTGATGAAATTTTTGCCACTTTTCCCCCTTATATTTGGTTAGAAATAGTCTTTAAAAAATTTTTTTTTTAATTTTGCAGGGATCAAGATATGCCACTCCAAAATAGGCCACTTAGGCATAAACATTATTTTGAGCTGAAGGCAATTAATTGAGAATCAACAGATATAGAAAGAATTCTCTGTCTTCCCATTTCCTGGCTAAAAGCAGACCATAAATTTCCTTTTGTAAGAGTGGTCCCCCCCCACTCCCTCCACCCTGAACCCTGCACCAGGAATAGGAAAGCAGTTCTTATCACTGGTGATGGAGAATCAGTACCAAGAGGAGTCTGCATAAATAACCCTTACTACAATAACCCTTCTCTTCCATTAGTTTTCCCTATAAATTTCCTAGTCTTTATTCCATTATTTATTTGTTCCTTGGAATCCAAACTTCTTCATTTTTAAAATGATATATAAGCCCCAGAGTCTAACTACTTATTTGAGATTCATTTTTCGTGAACTCCTTTACATGTAAAATATTTAATAAAAGTTGTATTCCTTTTCTTTTGTTAACTTACTGTCAGTCAAATTTGCAGGCTCCAGTCACTGAACCTAAGAGTGTAGAGGAAGCCCCTTTGATACTAAGTATTTCTGAATTATGACATGGCTCTCATACTGTCTGTAAGACCAAGTGTGGTAAGTTAGTCACCTCAGGGGTCAGCTGTTCTCTCTGTCCTCCCTGAGCCGTTTTTACACTAGTCCTCCCTGAATATTTTTATACTAGTATTATTTATATAAAATGGAAATTGAAGAGAAGATGGTTCAAAAGGATGGGGAGAAAGAAGTCTTAGAGGAGTTGCAGAGAAGGAATGGATTCCCTGCCTTGTTTTCTTATTGGACAGGGTGTGATGGGTACCTAGCCATCACGGTGGGTGATGTGACCCGCTGGGTACCAGATGGAGGTGTCATTTCCTCATTTGACCCCTCTTGCCCCAGTAACTGCCCAGCTGTCCCCACAGGGCTGTACCCAGAGATGGCCCTGTTTATTACAATAAGCAAAGCCACTGGGTGGGTTGGAGAAATCACTCCCTTTAGAAAAGAAGGGCATCACCAATGATTATGCCAGTTGATTGTTAGCGAAAGAAAGGCCTTTGCCGTTGAAGGAAGATGGTTAATGTCCCTTTGGTGTTAAGCCATTCATGATTAAATTGAAGCCACCTGATGGCCTGGTTTTGTTTTGTCTGGAGGCAGAGCAGAGGAATTAACCGCAGAGGCGGAAAATATGCCAGAGGGAAAAAAAAGGTAGTTACCAGCATCACAAGTGGATTTGATTAGGGAAAGATAAAACAGGCAGGCTTTGAGGGCCAAGCTGTGTGAGTTTCTGAATAATCATCCTCCTTTTTGTGTTCTCCCTTCCAGTTCTGACCTCGCCTTTAACTTGGAAGGCTATACTTTTGTATTCCTGAATGATATCTTCACAGCAGCAAATGGAGTTTATACCAAACAGAAAATGGACCCCAAGGTACCAGACCTTCGCTCCTGTGGTTTTTAGGCTTTATCATCTGGCCCCTGAAATTGCATGAAAAAAGAAATGAATTTGTAAAGTTGACATGTAATTTAATTTACATGGTATGCTTTATAAATCACTGATTTCTTTTCAGTTATCCTTTCTGTATGGGTTCTGGTTACCCATGACCTTGCAAAGTTTTGGGGTGAAAATCAGATGGGGGGGAAAAGATACCACTATTTTTGAGGCAGAGTCAGAATATTTTGAAAGGCAAATTAAACTTAAAAGTTTTTTGCCATCCTCCTCAGTGAGCAAGGCAAAGTCGGGGGTATTCTGAAGCAACCCCAGTTTGGGAGCCTGAAGACGTGGGTGACACAAGTTTTGCTGCTTCTTGGTCTCTGTGACTTGGACTCTTAACTCCTCCAGACCTCAGATCCT
This sequence comes from Mellivora capensis, assembly GCA_004024625.1. Classification (NCBI taxonomy): domain Eukaryota; kingdom Metazoa; phylum Chordata; class Mammalia; order Carnivora; family Mustelidae; genus Mellivora; species Mellivora capensis. The sequence goes on from PISX010015925.1 coordinate 23,181, forward strand.
TCTTCTGTGGCATGGCCATTGTATCTGGTCCTGGCCAGCCGTTGAGCAGTCCCCCAGAGACCTGTGGGCAGACGAGCCTGCTTACGAGGGGCTGCCCCCCTGCTAAGGCCCCTAGTGCTTCCCTCACCCCAGCTGTTCCAGGAGCCCTGGAGGATGAGCCAGGCATATGTTGTCTTGTTTCAAGTTCTTTGTGTTGAGTGAGGGAGTTTGCTCGGAAGGACAGACTTATTTCTACGAGCTGTTTTTTTTTCTGCACGATCCTTTGTTTTTTTTTAACCAGTGGCAGTTTTACCAAAACAGGTTTGTTGCCTTTTGAGGGTCCCAATAGGTCACCCTTTATGAGAAATGGTGGAGAAGGGGTGTAGCCACTTTGATGAAAAGTAAATTTATGCAAGATTAGAAAAGGAGATACCTGGTGTTTTAACACTGCTGCTCCTTGACAGAAAGAGCAGATGTTTTTAAGGAGTTCTGTTTATATTAACACTTTCAATGTTCTTTATTTTGTTCCAGGTTTCCCATTCTGATTACAATACTTAGAAAAAAGAAACAAAACCCAATCGGAATGGTAGAGATGGATGGGACCTCGGAGGCCCTCCATTTTTATCTGTCATTTTTGTATTAAATAAATGTTTATTTTGCTATCATGATGTACTTGAAGTGAAGCCTTTTACATTAGGAATTTGCTAAAAAAAAAAAAAAGGAATTTGCCGAAAATATTCCAACACAGAGTTGGTCAGAATAGATTTTTTTTTTAAAGATTTTATTTATATATTTGACAGAGAGGTAGAAAGAGATCACAAGCAAAGGGAGACAGAGCAGAGCGAGCAGCAGGCAGAGGGAGAGAGAGAAGCAGGCTCCCCGCTGAGCGGGGAGCCCGATGCGGGGCTCGATCCCAGGACCCTGAGACCATGACCTGAGCCGAAGGCAGCTGCTTAACTGACTGAGCCACCCAGGCGCCCCCAGAATAGATTTTTAACTCTGCATAAATAAATAATTGTGTCAATGGCTCCAGGAAATCTGATGCTTTGTATTTCTAAAACTGAGTGTTTTCCTTGTTTTTATAGGAGTTGGGGAAATATGGAGTGCTTTTCTACAATGCCTGCTTCATGATTATACCGACTCTTATCATTAGTGTCTCTACCGGAGACCTTCAACAGGTAAGCTGAGGATGGTTGTCGCAGTCCGACTGAGCAATCTCTTAAAAGTCTTAATAGTTAACTTCCGGCACTCACTGCAGGGAAGTGTGTAACAGTAAGTGGGATGGGCAGGAGGGTCCCTGAGAGCGAGGTCTGTGATATCCCCAGCAGCACCGATGGCACAATCGTTTCTTTGGTGCTTATCCTCAGACACACGGGAAGCAGCAGAAAGTAGTCACAAGAACTCCGGACTGGAAGCTTTTTTGAAAACAATGACAGTAAAAATCTGAATTTGAGCCTTAATATCCCTATTTGCTGATGTGGGGATCCTGGGAAAACTAATTTAGAAGGGGATTTTGATCATTTAAAAAAATGGATTTATTTATCTCCTGCTTTTATAATGGACATTTTGAAACATGCAAAATAGAATAATTTCAGTGAATCTCATGTACCCACCACCCTGTGTCAACACTTTTTGGCATTTTGCCATTCTTATTTCATCTATTCCCATCTGCTTTCATTCTTTTTTTCCTCCTGGAATACTTTAAAGCAAACTCCAGAGATCATGGAGTTTTGCATCTAAGTATTCTGGGAGGTACATTTGGAATTTTGAGAATGTGTTGTTCAGTATTTGCCCTGCTCACCTGTTTGCTGCACACACCTGAGAGACAAATAAAATGGTCTGGGAGTAGAGGAGGCCCAGCTGGAGGGAGTGAAGGCCATCTCTCAGGAAGGGTGGAGATTCAGCCCATAACATCCTTACTGGCTGCTTTGAAGCGTGCCAGCCCATGCCAAGCTCTGCTTTTTCAGAGAGTTGCTAACCGTAACACTTCTAAGAAGTTTGCCTGTATCTTAAGGGAGATGCTTAAGTTCATGCGAGAAAATTTGCTGGGCAGCACTTACCATCCAGCCTTGCATCTGCCCACAGAGCCAAGCCCCAGACACTAAGTCTCTGGTTGCGGGACCCGGGTTCAGGGGTCAGAGGGGCCCTGTGCAGTGGCCGCTCACCCACCACAGGACATTGTTGCTGTGTGTACGGATCAGCAGGCGTCTGAGGGGCACACAGGTTGAGTGGATCCCATTTGTAGCCTTTCCAGGGTTTGAATACTTCGAGAAGTTTGCAGTCTCTTGTGGGCTCCTAGGGTGGATGTTGGGGCTTCTCATTCTTTCTTAAAACTATACTTTCTTATTGGTACACTCCCTTTCCAAAAGAGGAGACAGAAGAACTTAGCGGCAATGTTATGAATGGCATGGTAGCCAGAAACGGAATTTTAGGTACCTTATGAGTTAAATCCCCTGAATGTATCATGTTAATAATTTTTAACAGTGTTCCCATAGGAATGTGTGTTCCCACATCCAAACCTTTGCTTTATGAACTTGTAACAGGTACTCTTAGAAGTTTCGCCTGCTTGTGGGGCGCCTGGGTGGGGCCCCTGGGTGGCTCGTGGGAACGTCTGACTCTTGGTTTTGGCTCTGGTCATGATCTCATGGGTTTGTGGGATGGGCCCCACAATGGGCTCTGCCCTCAGTGGAGAGCCTGCTTCAAGTTTCTCTCCCTCTGCCCCTCTTCCCACTCCCTCTTTAAGATAAATAAGCCTTTAAAAAAAATTTCACCTGCTTGTAATGCTTACATTGCAGAATTATACTTCCTCAGTTAATAATAAAAATAATAGCTAATAATTACTGAGGACTTATCAGACTTTGTTCAAAGCATTGTATATGAACTATTTCACTGCTTTCCACAACAGCCCTCTGAGGAGAGGGTACTGCTGTTATGTGCATCTTTTAGATGAACACAGTGTTTAAATAACTTCCAGGGATAAGGGGATCCATCCAGGCAGTCTGACCGAGGAACACATCTTCCACTGTCCTCCCAGTTACTTCATTATATATGAAAAGTGCTTCTTTCCTTCATGCACGAAAAACCAGAACCTAGCACTTATATCTTTAGAAAGTATAAGAGGCTGAACATACACTCTAACTTATTAAATAGTGATGTTCTAGGAGAATATTATGCTCCTGTTCTGGCTTTTGGTGCTAAACTCTCTCAGTATTTACCCTTGGCTAGCCTCTTCTGTTTGACCAGGCTCCTAAGATTTCAAACAGAAGGTACCTTCGAGCCCCAGTGGTTACTAGTCACTGTAATTCCAGAGCTAAATATAGAGATTTAAAACAAAAATCTATATGAAAATTATAATTTAGAAAAAATAGAATGTGTTTAAAGCTGTAAGAAAGGTCTACTATAAAAATGAAAAAATACAAAGTCATGAAATTAAAACTTTGACTCTATTTTAATTTACAAGTATTGTATGATAAGAGTGCCAAAAGATATGGGACTGTTTCTGTAATCAGTCATTTTTAAATCCCTGTAGAAAATATTTGGTATTTTTCACTAGTAAGATTGTTCTGCTCTGTTGCAAGCTTCTTTCAGTTGGTTACTTTTAACTATGGTTGAATCCATTTTAGATTGTGAACCAAATTCAATAAAGAAGAGAACTTATGTAATTAGGTCTGTTAGTCTATAAAATTGCATTTTATTTGCAGTTTGGGGTGATTGTACCAAAAGTTGATTGATGAATTAGGGCAAAATGCTAACTTATTAACAGAAGAGGTACTTTGATGAGTCATTTTTCCTGTTTGACTGGAGAAGATCAGAGGTTGTGGTAAGACTTGTATGACTAACTGCACTAGAGTTCACTCTTGGACCTTGGACTTATACAGTCAACAAATCTGGTAACAGCACCTTGATTCTGTCTCTGATTAGCAAAGCCAGCAATGCCAGCTTCTCTTGTCAACAGTATAGGCCTTTGGAGAATACTGATTGGGTGACCTTTTCTTTAGTCATTCGAATTGCTGCAATAGGTTCAGAGTACATGGTTTATTATAGTTGATGAACAGGGATAAATAATAAGATTTATTTTTCTGATTAAAAAACCCACATAAATGCAAAATAAAAAGATGCATACTCTACCATACTTTTACAACAATAGTAAGTCTAAAGGAAGCAGTACTATATTGTTATTCAACTTTAATTTCTGTTTTTTAAAAAATATTTTATTTATTTACTTGTGTGTGTGTGAGAGAGAGAGTGAGCAAGAAAGAGAGCATGAGCAGGAGGTGCAGGGACAGGGAGAAGCAGACACCCCGCTGAGCAGGGAACATGACACGGGGCTCCATCCTAGGACCCCGAGATCATGACCTGAGCCAAAGTCAGATGATTAACTGACTGAGCCACCCAGGCACCCCTCTGTTTTAAACTAATGTCATACTACATCATTTTTTAAAATGTCACCAGCATAGCTTTATCATTATTAAAGGAACAAAATAAAGCTAAAATCTTCTAAAATTTAGAATGGCAAAGAATCCAAATATTTTTATGAAAATGACTACATGGCCCTCAAGTGGTTCAGGAATAAATAGTTTTAATTTACTGTTTGCAGAAATACTTCCAACTTGTTGAATCAATAAATGTTTTTCTACCCTTGGTTTGAAGTTCAGAGCATATGGTTTTCTATTATTTCCAGTTCTATTTTAATTTTAGATATAGATTGTTTTCTATGATTTTTTGTTTGGTTTTGGTCTTTGACTGCCTTGGATGTTTTCTGTACCTTCGATTGGCTTGGGCTTGCCAGTAAGATGGATTCATGTTTATTATTATTTTTCTTTCACAAGTAAGCATTTAAAGAAAATAATTTTATGATGAAAACTTTCAAACCTATGTATATAAGGAGAACAAATAGTAATAACAAACCCCATGGACCCACAGACCAGGTTCAACAATTATCAACATCTAGTGTGTTTCTTTTTGTTAAGAGAGGTGGGCAAAGTCTCACTAATGAAACAATGTCAAGTATTGCAAAAATGTATTAATTGGAGGAGAATCCATTCTAATTGGCCTAAAATTTCTGAACTATAAACTTGATAAAGATTTAAATAGCTTTAAATCTGTAAAATTACTAAAACTCGGCTAATAAAGTTTTGCCTAGGAGAAAGTGAATAGAACTGATATTCAGTTATGTTATTCAGTACAAACTTAATGTATAGTCTTAAAATCATTTTTGGGTGCAGGTAAAGGACAAAGCACAAATAAAATGCTCCTTTTTATTGTTGCCTGTCATTCCAAGAAGGTTAATTTCATTTTCTCAGCTAAGAGACTCAGACTAAGGTCTTGGAGAGTTGAACCTCTCTCGTAAAATTTTGTCCCAGCTCCTCCATCCGATTACTTGCTTGCTTTGTAAATACACAAAGTAGTTTATTTGCTCATAATTCTTACTAAGCATTTGTAAATTCTTTTTTAAAAAGAGCTTGTTTGTTTATTTTAGAGAGCGAGACAGTGCATATGAGCAAGCAGTGGGAGGAGCGGAGGGGGAGGGAGATAATCTCAAGCCGACTCTATGCTGAGCCCAGAGCTTGACACTGGGCTCATTTCTATGACCCTGAGATCATAACCTGAGCCAAAACCAAGAGTTAGACGCTTAACTGACTGAGCCACTGAGGCACCCCAAGCATTTATAAATTATTGAAAACAGTTCATGGACTTAGTTTTCTGAACTTGCCAATATTATTAATTTTATCATAAGCTTTCTTCTAAGATTCTTTATACAAAGTAAACCCAATCATGATTTTGTGAACACAGATTAGTAGAGAGATAGTCACAGCAACAATAGTTATGTTGTATATATGCCCCCTGCCAGGTTCTAAACAATTTCATTAAGTCCTCATGTTGACCTTTTGAGGATGTTTTAAAAAAAGATCCTTGTTTTGTAAAGTGAACCTGAGATTCGGGAAGTAAAATTAATATGCCCAACATTACAAACTGGTATTGCCTAGGGTTTTTTTAAAGTTGTATTTTCTGTTTGGGAAAGTGTTTCCTGTATTAAAACACACAATTTGGTAAAAGCCATAGGTTTAAACTGCAAGTAATAGTCTAACCATTAGTTTTCTTTCTTTCTTTCTTTCTTTTTTTTTTTTTTTTTCATAAAAGGCTACTGAATTCAGTGAATGGAAGAATGTTCTTTTTATCATACAGTTTCTTCTTTCCTGTTTTTTGGGGTAAGAAACCATCCATAAGTAGAAGCTTGATCTGTGATATGTCTTGACAAATCAAGTCAAAATATACATTCTGTCTGCTCTGTCAAAATCCCTTTGTCTTTGCTTCTCCACCTTTCTCTGGAAAGTAGCCTTGCAGCAAGGAGTAGGATGGGATCCAGGATCCCTGGGAACACAGCCTGAAAGACCAGGAGCAAGCATGAAACAGTTTTATTTTTGAAAGTCATGCTTGATATCACATTCTACTCCAAAACGTGATGTTGCCTATTCATTTCTGAAAGCATAAATTAAGTGAAATAGTTGTAGTTTTCTCAGTTGTTGTCTCCCATTTGACCTTGAGAAAAACCTAAGCTGTGTTTGTGTGTCACCCTTTGTCAAACCATCTTTTCTTTTTTCTCTGATTAAAAAAAAAAAATTCAATCCATATCACACAAACTTAGATAATACCTTTCTCTAACAAAGCCCGGATTCACCTATGAACAACAGAGCAGAGTTTCAAAGTATTTTCTCATTTCACTATAAACTTGATGAGATGCTGTTCCTGTTTTTGTTTGCTTGTTTGTTTTACTTGCGCTATTGAAGGAACTCAAGAATTAACCCCTGCAAAGTCTTTGTCCTCAGTGGTGACGTGGTAAGAGGTGCCTAGATGGGAGCCTCCATTCTCTGGGGCTTGCCTGTCAGAGGTTTGGCCCTATCTGTATATAATTCCATACATTTCCCCCCCCTTAATAATGTGCTTCTTAGAAAACAAGTATCTTGATAAAAGTTCTTAGTGTATTATGTCATCAGTAGTCCCTTTGCAAATGAAAATGCCATAAAGGCATTCCAATTATAAATAAATCAGTAAAAAATGATAAAATCTTTAAGATTTAGGTTTCACCCAGATTTAAAGATGAAAATTAGGTAGGTTTGTTTTTAAAGAGGGTCTTCTGAGGACACTAAAATCATGGCACCATTCCAACAGCTAGGTGTCCGGACTCTGGAATCAGATGCCCTGGGTTTGCCACTTATTAGCTCTGAGTCCTTGGACAAGTTATCTAACCACTCTGGGCCTCGATTTCCTTATTTTAAAATGGGATCTTTAACAATGAGATAAAGTATGTGATTCATAGAATGGGGTTAGGTGGATTGAATGAGCTAGAGTGATGAGCCCTCAGCACATGCTGGACACATAGAAAATGCTCAGGAATGTTACGTGTGGTTGTTATTGTTAATATTTCTATTTCTTGAGGTCAGTGTGTTTTTCACCCCAGCCAGAATTGGTTCTACCGTGGCTTCAACATTTTTTTTTTGCTATTACATGCATAGTTGACCCTTGAACGATACATATTTGAACTGTGTGGGTCCAATTTTGTGTGGATTTTTTTTCAAAGAATACATACATCTCTGTAAGTGCATTTTCTCTTATGATTTTCTCAATAACATATTCTTTAGCTTACTTTATTATTAGAATATAGTATATAATGCATATAATATACTAAATATGGGTTAATTACCTGTGTTCTCAGTAAGACTTCTGGTCTACAGTAGACTATTAGCAGTTAAGGTTTTGGGAAGTCAAAAGTTATCTCCGGGGGCGCCTGAGTGGCTCAGTGGGTTGGGCCGCTGCCTTCGGCTCGGGTCATGATCTCAGGGTCCTGGGATCAAGTCCCACGTCAGGCTCTCTGCTCGGCGGGAAGCCTGCTTCCCTTCCTCTGTCTCTGCCTGTCTCTCTGCCTACCTGTGATCTCTCTCTGTCAAATAAATAAATAAATAAATAAATAAATAAATAAATAAATAAAATCTTTAAAAAAAAAGTTATCTCCGGATTTGTTACTGGGCAGGGGGTCAGCACCCCTAGCTCCTGCATCATTCAAGGGTCAACTGTACTTTTCTTTCACTGGTCAAATTTCAATCCTGAAACTGCTCTGGAAGGAAGTTTCAATTTTGGTATGGTGGCTTTTTCAGAATCCTTTCTTGAAGTTTCTCTTTCAAAGGATTGGGATATTTACTTCTTCATAGTAAGAGAAGCTATTGTAAGCTTCTGAGCACATTCTCCGTTTTGAGGATAACTGGTACAGGGCTTGCCCCCTTTTCTTTGGTCCCTGCTCAAGGAATGACTTAGGGCTCACACATAGTCACCCCAACCCTTGATTCCAGAGAAATGTGATGCTCAGCTTCTTACTTTCTTCAACTCTTTCAAGTTTGCATTTCAAACTTGGGTTTTCTAACCACCAAACCCTTGTCCCATGTTGAATATACAATTACAAAATTATAACACTTTAAAATTGGATGATAAGTGAATGCAATGGCGAAAAGGGCAAGCTTTTAATTTTCTTTTGCATTAGGGTAGACTCACCTTTCAGAAATGCAATTTGTAATCAGGAGTTTGTTGATAAAGCATATGATGGAGTTTAATTATGTCAGGAAGGTAAGCTGGATTGTGGATGCTAAGACAGTTAAATGCAGGCAAAAGTAAAATTTAAATAAAAAAAAAAGATTTTATTTATTTATTTGACAGACAGAGATCACAAGTAGGCAGAGAGGCAGGCAGAGAGAGGGGAGGAAGCAGGCTCCCCACTGAGCAGAGAGTCTGATGCGGGGCTCGATCCCAGGACCCTGGAATCATGACCTGAGCTGAAGGCAGAGGCTTAACCCACTGAGCCACCCAGGCGCCCCGGCAAAAGTAAAATTTAGACTGAAATTTAAGTTGACAAACTAGATTTTAAAAAGTTAGCTCTGGGCCATCTGGGTGGCTCAGATTAAGTGTTTGGCTCTTGATTTCTGGTCAAGTCATGATCTCAGGGGCTGAGATCAATCCCTGTGGGGCTCGGTGGTCAGCGGGGAGTCTGCTGGAGGATTCTCTCCCTCTTGCCCTCCCCCCACTTGTAGACACACATTCTCTCTCTCTAAAACAAATGAATCTTAAAAAAAAAAAAAAGCTAGCTCTGCAGGTATTTTTAAACTTGCTGAAAAATTATGGGTTCTAGTTCATTCATACCAGCAACTGGCACCAGCCCTCAGGCTTTGGAAGTGATTATCCTAATCTGTTTCTGCCCCAGTAGCAGACCCTTTGGTCCCACTGAAGCTGTAATATATTTATCAGTAAAAACACAAAAGTACCAAGTATTTTTTAATCACAGGATAATAAATATTCTATTCCTTGAACCTGCACTAATAACTGCTGTAATGTGTGCATAAAAGAAAACAGGATTCTGAGGATAGCTGGGGCACAGGAGCAATATTCCCACATTCCCAGTAAACCAAATCTTAATGTAAAATTGGTGCTCTGGGAAGATGGACCATATAAACCCCATGACTTTGGCATCCTTGGCACACCACTGAGACCTTGGGTAGGAGTGTGTTCTTACAAGAGGTGGGTGAGATGAGATTACTTGAAATTCTTTGAAATCTGAAATTAGATTACTGTGCTAGGGTGCCACTGTGGTTGATGGGAGGAGTGTAAACATGGCTTGTTATATTTGAACATTTGTGTTGAGTTTATGTAAACGCCCCTTCACAGAATGATAACCAGGATACATTGTAAAGGAGGTCATTTGAGTACTATTTGTGACTACCATGAGTGTGCCATACAACTTGGGTAAATCAGTTAGTTTCTTTTCAGAAACAGTAAGTACCTTGGAGCAGGACTTCTGTTCCAGGAGTTTCTCCGTGAGCATGTCCATCTCTTGGGGACCTATAAACCAGGTCCCAGCAAGCATACTGCTGGCATCTATTGTCTGAATGTGAATCACATATATGTGCTATTCTTTTCCAAGTAGACATAGATGATATCTGATTTAGAAATACAGAATGGCAGGAAGCTATTTTTAAATATCTTTGCATTTTATAAATCCACAGATGCTAAAATCAAAACTACTGTCAGGCGGAAGTTGACATATTTTTAGCATTAAAAGTGGTCTGGTTTTCTTTGTACTGAGTTAATGGAGGTTCTTTTAGTTTAGAAGCTTGGTCGTTTTAGCCAAATTCTACATAGGTGCCTATTTGCATATAGAAATAGATTGTTTCTTAGAAAATTGTAATAGACTACTTTGATCCTTGCGGTTTTATTTTAGCCTCTCTGGTGACACCTCCTGGTTATACTGAGAAATGCAGCTTTTTGTCTAGAGGCCCTCTTTTACTTAAAACACAGCTATTTCAAACACCCCCAGGCCTCAGAGAAGGGGTGGGGGGCTCCTCCTGTGCTCAGCCCAGCTGGTGAGTGTGTGTCCTCCTTGCCCACACTCATAGTGGGTGGATCCAAGGCATCAGCCAATTCTGAATGCAGGTGGAGGTGGTTTCACTAAAAGGTAGGATGGAGGGATACCTGGGTGGCTCAGTTGGTTGGGCGGCTGCCTTCGGCTCAGGTCATGATCCCAGCCTCTTGGGATCAAGTCCCACATCGGGCTCCTTGCTCGGCGGGGAGCCTGCTTCTTCCTCTGCTTCTGCCTGCCACTCTGTATGCCTGTGCTTGCTCGCTCTCTCTCCCTCTCTCTCTGACAAATAAATTAAAAAAAAAAAAAGGTAGGATGGAGAAAACATTGCATGATTGGAACGCCAGAGTAGGAATTTTTAAGCAAAAATAAAAATAATATCCACGATTGCCTTGGGTTTAAGGCTGCATTCATTTAGGAAACCTGCAGGAAACTTTTCTGTGTCCCTAGGTTGGGTTAGACCGCTCCCTTGTGCTGTAATCTCTAGTATTTTATTAGACTCCCTTCTCCAGGGAAGATGCTGTGGGTTATCTACTCTTACTGTCTGGGCTGAACAGAGTAGGCACTCAGTAACATCACGTTGAGTTTTTTAATCTTTTTGATTTTTTTAAGGCTTTAGGTTCAATTTATAAATACTGTTGCTCTATTTATGAGGCTAGCAATTTTTGTATTAACTAAGGACATTTAACTGTTTGATTAATGGCTTATTAACTCAAGGTTAGCTGATGAAAATCTCCTAAACAATTTACTGTAAGTTGGTCTTTTTTACCACTCAGTGAATTAAAAAAAAAAAGTAAGCATTTTAAACTACATTTACAAATATGATTCACCTGATTTTTCTCTAGCTACTCCAAGCCCTAATGAGGTCCTCTGCAAAGCTTATGAGCCAGGTTGCTTCACAAACCTAAGCAATTCTTTGAAATCTAGTAAACCCAACTTAGAGATGTGGTAAGTCAGCTTCTTTTAAACGTCAAATACTGTGTTCAGACTGACACAGGTTTTCTTACTTCTTTCCAATGAAAACTGCAAGTCTAATCCCATTGTACATTTCAGTTTCAAACCACAGAGGCCAAGATGTTGGGTCCTGTAACTTGTCAAATTATTGTAATTACTTTCATCACAGAGACATGTAGTAATTCTGAAGATTACAGAATTTAAGTTTATAATGGAATTTCTTCCTTAACATAAAAGCTTGGTGTGCTTTAGCTCTTAAGATTTTTTTTTTTTCTTTACCATCCCTGGTAAGAAACACACTCAGGCCGAAAGTGGTTACTGTGTTGATCTGTGATCTGGATTCTGTTATTAAGAGAGATTCTGGCCTGGACTGGGGACTGGCCACTAAAATTTTTCAGGAAGAGACTACCTAACAAATAGGGACATAGGCTGAGCCCTTTCCTTAGAGTCTGATTCCCTCGGTTCTGCCAATGGGGATTCAGGCTTATGCCTCCTAACTGGGATTTAGTTTTAAAATCCAACACACCTTATGATCTCTTTGTATCTTTTTGGGTGGATTGAATTTTGTACCCCACTTAGGTTGCAGCTAATTTTCTTTGCTTCTTGATTGGAATGAACATATTTCTTCTGATGGGATTCTTTTTTTTTTTTTTTTTTTGTTTGGTGCTTGGTCACAATTCCGTAGTCATTTTCTTAGCAGTAAGTGTCAATATAGAGGTCAATGTTGAATGCTTGGTGAATTAACTTTGGACATAGGGCCAATCCAATTAATGGATTCCACATGCCAATAACACTCATGTGGAATTCATTAATTTCTTTCTCCTTTTCCTTTCTTTTCTCTTTAATCCCCATCAGCTGTTTCACCCATCCCTACACCCACCTCCCCTCTCGTAACCATCAGTTTGTTCTCTATTGTTAAGAGGATGTTTCTTGGTTTGGTTCCCCCTTCTCCCCCTTTTGCTCACTTACTTTGTTTTTTTAAATCCCACATATGAGTGAGATAATATGGTATTTGTCTTTGTCTAACAAAACTAAAAGGCAGCCTTTTGAATGAGAGAAGGTATTTGCAAATGATAGATCTGATAAAGCGGTAGTCTCTAAAATCTATAAAAACTTAATAATAAAAAACCTTAAAGTTTTGCTTTGCAGAAGCTCTTTATTTTTCATGTAGTCCCAATAGTTCATTTTTGCTTTTATTTCCTTTGTCTCAGGAGACCTATCTGGAAAGATGTTGTTATGGCCAATGTCAAAGCAATTACTACCTGTGTTCTCTTCTAGGATTTTTATGGTTTCAAGTCTCACATTTAGGTCCTTCATCCATCTTGAGTATTACTGTGTGTGGTGAAAGAAAGTGGACTAGTTTCATTCTTTCGCACATTGCTGTCTAGTTTTCCCAGCACCGTTTGTTGAAGAGACTGTTTTTCCCTTGAATATTCTTGCTTCCTTTGTCGACAATTGATTGACCATATAATTGTGGGTTTCTTTATGGGTTTTCTGTTCTGTTCTATTGGTCTGTATGTCTGTTTTTGTGCCAGTACCATGCTGTTTTGATTGCTACAACTTTGTAATATAACTTGAAGTCTAGAATTGTGATATCTCCAGCTTTATGGGATTGCTTTGGCTACTTAGGGTCTCTAGTGGTTCCATACAAATTTTAGGATTGTTTGTTCCAGTTCTGTGAAAAATGCTTTGGGTATTTTTATAGGGATTGCATTAAATGTGTAGATTGCTTTGTATGGACATTTTAACCACATTTGTTCTTCCAATCCATGAATGTGGAGTGTCTTTCCATTTCTTTGTGCCATCTTCAATTTCTTTCACCAATGTTTTATAGTTTTCTGAGTATAGGTCTTTCACCTCTTTGGTTAAGTTTATTCTTAGGTTTCGTATTATTTTTGGTGCACTTGTAAGTAGGGTTGTTGTTGTAATTTCTCTTTCTGTTGCTTCATTATTAGTGCATTGGAATGCAACAGATTTCTGTACATCGATTTTGTATCCTGCTGCTTTATTGAATTTGCTTATCAGTTCTCGCTGTTTTTTGGTGAGGTCTTACAGTGGAAGTTTGACTTCTTCCTTACCAGACTAGATGCCTTTTCTTTTTGTGGTCTGATTGCTGTGGAATCCATCAATTTCAGTCTCTTTCGTCCAAAGCCAGCAATCCCTCGCTGATTTTCCCTTCTAAACATCAGTGGTTCTCAGTGGCTGCACATTCGTATTACTTGTTGGAGCTTCAAGGCTGCGCGCCCAGCCAAGGGACCCACCTCAAACCAGCTGAGGGAGAACTGCCGTCAGGCATCATTGTGTGTTACGAAGTGTGCCTGGCAATTCTGATGCACCCGGAGGATTAAAGACCACTGCTGTGACATAGCTGTTAAAAGATTTCAGACCATTAAAAGAAACTCCCCATTCTTCCTGCCTTTACATGGAAACGTAATGGGAAATGCACAGACAGAATGAAAAGAAGTCCTAAGGCAGAAAATTTGGCCAGTGCCCGACTCGGCCATTTTCCTGTAAAAAATTGGAATTATAATGCGGGTGTTTGAAGATGTAGGTTATAAACTCTTCATGGTATGTTTGTCTCCATTTGTTTGAAGTACTTGTGGGTCGGTGATATGTAGACTTTTCTTAATCTGTTCTGCCCCACGAGTCAGGTGCGCATCCAAGCGTTTCCTCCTTGCCCCAGGTTTCTGTTGATGTACTCCACAGTTCTGTGCAGCTTTTACAATTCGGCCCTCACAACAGCAGTGGTTGGAGCCATCAAGGTAAGCAGGTGAAGCCTTGGGAAACGGGGAACTGGCCATGAATCTAGTCTTCACGAGAGGAGCAGGGTCCGATTTTATGGTTGTAACAGGGGCGGGGGGGAGGGTGGGAGAAAAGCGTGGTGACTTGTGACCTTCGCAGCTGTACCTGGGTCACCTCTTCTTAGATCTTCTCATCCCCTAATCCATGAACCAGAGGGAGGGCTTGCTAATTTAAAAAGGACAGACAAATTACGACCTTTAATTTGAGGGCGGTCAGAGGGGAGGGTCTGGGAAAATGAAGTAAAAAATGAAGTAAACAAAGCAGAAAAATTTCCAAATCTCTGTATTCACCAAGATGCCTTGTTAGGTGCCTTGTTTGTAAACTTGGTTCTGGGAGAACCTGTTGTCTAAGAAAGGGAAGCCTTGTGCATACTTGTTTTTAATGTAGATATATGCGCAATGTATAAGGTACTAAACTCATGGACTGTGTGTAGGTGAGTCTGTGTGCATCTGAATACACACAGCAGTGGAGAGGAGGGCGGGGTGTTCTGTGCTCTGTCCCACAGTTGCTTCGATTTTCCAATCACACCAATAGAGCGAGTGAGAAAGACTGTCCGCTCTAGCAGTAGACTGTCTGTTGGCCACCCGGACCCTCCTAGAATACACAGGGCAGGGCACTGCTTGGAATTTGCTGGATGTCTAATCCATGCAAGTTTAGGGTCAAGTATGATTAAAATTTACCAGCCAGTGATGCTAAAGAGATGGGATCTGGAAAGCTGATTACAGCTCAATGCTTACATCTTTTTTTTTTTTCTTTTCCTGTGTATTAACTGTAAGGAGTGCGAACGATGCAGTGTTCTGTAATTATGCCACAGAAAGCCATATGTAATGGTTTTTTCTTCATTCATTCGATATTCTGTGAGCAGCTACTGTGTATAAGTCTCTGGGCAAAGTAACTAAAATATTTAGTCTCAGGTTTTACCATCTATATGTATTTTCCCCCTAAATCCTTCCCTTTTGAAATGACTAATCCTCTCTCTTTTTCTGCAGAATGTATCCATTGCCTACATTGGAATGTTAGTTGGTGGAGACTATATTTTCTCTATGTTAAACTTTGTAGGGTTAAATATTTGGTGAGTGGGATTTCTAAATGAACTCATTTTAGTAAAATATGAATTTTAAAAAGTGTGATTAATCTGTAACAAGTGAAAGAAGGGAGGTGTTTTGACATTTTAGTTTCTAAGATAATTTTACTTAAATCACTCCGTTCATCTGTTTTTATGACATGCTCCTTCATGTAGATCGTGATGTGTGTGATGAAAATTCAGGGGGCTGAGATCTGAATTTAAGTCATAGGTCTTTCTCAGGAAAAAAAAAAAAAGAAAGTCTAAGTTGTCTGCCTCCCTTTTGTGAAGTGGGCCTTCCTGAGGTCCTGCTCCGTCAAAGCAGCATACATTAATGATATTGGGAGGAGGGGCTGAGACACTTTTGAAAGGCACTTTGGGGTTCTATGGAACGCTGTCTTAGGATAACAGTATAGTTTATTCAGTAATAAACAAATATTTATTTTCTCTCCAAAGTTTTGTATGGGTTTGATCTCTTCTTTTTCTGCCTCCAAAGATTTCTAAGAGGAGTAATTCTCATCAAGCAAGCCACAAGCTAGGAGAAAAACAGGGGTCTCAATCACTCCCTTCTGGCTAGATCTATAAAGAGATATATTTTGTACAGACCTGGGGATACTACCTGTGAGGTTTATTTATTTGCACTTTTTTTCTCCTTTCAGCATGGCAGGGGGCTTGAGATACTCCTTTTTAACTCTGAGTGGCCAGTTGAACCCTAAACAACCCGTGGACGAAGAAAACATTCCTCAGGATTTGAAGAGTTAAGACTCTGAGGCAGGATTGCAGACCGGGACCATGGGCGGGGCGGGACTGGGGGGCGGGGCGGGGGCGGGGCATCCCCGCTGTAGGAACCGGAAGCCAGACTTTCTGGCCACGGACAACCCTCAGCCCCCTGGTGAAAGCACAGCAGGAACGTCTGCCAACTGCGAAGAATCTACCTCACACGCTGCTGCACAGCGAGCCATCGCCAGCCCCGAGAAGCGTATTTGGGCAAAGCCTTACCATCTGAAAGCGAATCTCTCAGAGGAAACCATTGAGGAAAGGGACCGCAACCAAGGATTTTGGGCGGGCAGAGAACTGATTGGTCGGCCAGCCGCATCTCTAAGCTGCTGTCCCCAGTACCATGTGCGTTTAAGAGGACGGAAATGGCCGACGGTCTGAGAGTCATTATATCAGCACCTCGGCCTTAATTTCAAGGATCCCAGCCAAAGCAGAGTGCCAGTGAGAACAGTTCCCTTTTCAGTTTAAACAAACATGTCCTTATTTTAATAAAATTAGCCCATCAACTCAAGTTAGCTGTTACTCTGATTTCATCATATATGTTGATATATTTTCCCGATCATCAAAGTAAAATAAAAAATAATTTATATGCGGGTGTCATACTGTGACATTACTTAAATAGGCAGAAAGACTCTGCCTGAAGGGTGATATTCCTTTTAAGGCTCATGCTGGAAACTATTACAAAATAACTCAATGGGAAAAAGAAAACAAAAAAACTCTCCATGTGCCCTGCTCACATTTAAGTAGCTCATATTTCTCTCCCCATCTCCCCAGGTTTGTTCAGGGGCCTTTGAAATTCTAATCACTTCGATTTTAACCAAAGGTACATTTCATGATAGGTTCATCTGACCTCCCAGACCAGTGGTGTGTGGGAAGGAGCCCTGAATGGATAAGCATTATTATTTTCATTTCCATCAAGGAATGGACTGGGGTGCCTGGCTTGCTCAGTTGGAAGAGCATATGACTCTCAATCTCAGGGTCATGAGTTCAAGCCCCACACTGGGTATGGAGCCTACGTAAAATAAAGCAATGGGCCATCCTTGTTGGGGTTGTGTAGGGTGAGGCTCCAGTCTGGGCGACAGGAGCCTTGTAATCCCATCTCCGCCACTAACCACCTGATACCTTCTTAGGGTACCTTGCCATTGTGACCTCCATTGTTTTAATCTGTAAAGTTGAACTGGGTCTCCAAACCCTTGCTAGCTTTCACTTTCTAAGTTTCTAGAAGCTGAGCCAGATGTGGGGTAGAGCAGCAAATGAAGGAGTGATTGTATTGATTCATTGTTTCCAATTATCTTTCAAAAAAGTTTAGTTTTAATAGTAAAACACACAGAACATAAAAAATTTACTATCTTAACCATTGCCAAGTGTATAGTTCAGCAGTGTTAAGTATATTCATATTGTTGTGTAAACATTCTCGAGAATATTTCCATTTTGCAAAACAAGCTCTGCACCCATGAAACGGTAACTCACCACAGCCCCTGGCAACCATCATTCTAGTTTCTGTCTCTGTGAATATGACTACTCTAGATATCTATGCGGAATTGCACAGTGTTTATCCTTCTGTGCTTAGCTTACTTTACTTAGGGTAATGTCCTCAAGGTTCATCCTTGTAGCAGATGTCAGAATTTTCTTCCTTTTGAAGGCTGAATAATATTCCACCATATGGCTGGATATACCACATTTGGGTTACCCATTCATCTATCAGTGGACACTTGGCTATTTATGAATAACTCTGCTAAGAGCATGGGTGTACTCATGTGTCTTTGAGACCCTGCTTTCAATTCTTTTGGATATTAAAATTTGTTTCCTTTATATACAGAACACTTTTGACATCAAATGTGTGGAGTTTTTCCCTCCTGTCAAGGAATTCTACTCTCTGGACTCCCAACTACATGTCCAACAATTCAATTCAATTCTAACTGCCTGGAGCTAGTGCAGACCCCGCAGGTGAAGGGCTCAGTCCCATAAAACTGCCCCCACTTCAGATGCCAATCCCAAGTCCCAGGTTGTGACCTATGCTTCTAACCATTTGGCCATGAATCAGGGGTTTGTACACTCCCTCCCTCAGGTTGGATAATTTGCTGGAATGGCTCACAGAACTCAAGGAGAGTACTTAACTCTCTGTTACTGGTTTCTTACAAAGAATACAGCTCTGCAACAGCCAGAAAGAAGAGATGCATAGGAAGAGGTGTGTGGGAAGGAGCTTGGAGCTTCCATGCCCTCTCTGGGCCTACCACCCTCCCACACACTGATCAGCTTGCCAGCCCCAAGCTCTCTAAACCCCACGGTCCGGGCATCCTTGCCATTTCCTATAGCAGCTGCATCATTTTACATTTGTGCAAGAGTTCCAAGTTCTCCACATCTTGTCTGACTTGTTATCTTCTGGGGGGCTTTTTGTTTGTTTTGTTTTTGTGGTAGCCATTCTGATGGGTGTGAGGTGATTGTGTCATTGGAGTTTTGATTTGTATTTCCCTAATTCTTGGTGATGTTGGACATTTTTTATGTGCTTGTTGGCCATTCGTATGTCTTTAGAGACATGGCTTTCTAAATCCTTTGCCCATATTTGAATTGGGTTGTGTGTTTTGTTGTTGAGTTCTAGGAGTCCTTCATTGGTTAACCTTACTTTGGAAAGACTTCTAGAGTGTGACCGTGGGGCCCCCGAGCTGTTGTGTCCACCTCCTCCTGCGTCTTGAGCATCAGTACTGAAGCCCAGAGGCCAAAATCGCTAAGATTTGAAAACTGTGAACACCCACTTCTCATTTTCTCAGTGACAAAACAAAATGGCAGCACATTTTTGCTTTCTTCCAACATTTTTTTTCTGGTTTTTATTTTCCAAACCCTTGAAGATGATTTTGTGTTTTTCTACTCTTAATATGGTCAATCCTTTGTTTGTTTTCATAGCCAGGATGCCTTGTTGGGGATTCTTATTTAATTTTTTTTTTCTTCTGCAATCACCCTGAATCTTTTTCTTGGCCTTTTCTTACGTGACCCTTTCTTTTTACCTTTCTGTGGAGACTTCTGCTTCCGTGTGTGGCCAGCAGAGGGCACACGAAGAGCAGCCTGGCAGCATTTGCAGTTTCTAGAAGATCCCTAAAGATCCAGCTTCCTGCACTATGATGGTGGTGGGAGCTCCAATCTGGTTTTTGAATTAAGATTAGTTGAGGAAACTGGGTGTGAAGAGGTGGTATGAAAGGGATTCATGAGATCAAGGAGGCTAATGAGGAAATGTAGCCTCATGCCTCAGGCTTCCAGATTTCTTTTTTTCTTACTAAAAAGATATTGTAAAAGCCATCCTGGATAGGACAAAGAAAATTAGTTTAATGTCGTTGATATCTAGCTTACTTCTGGCTATTGTATTGCAAATAACAATGACACCATTTGTTAACTTGGACTTTTCCTGATGTTTTAATATTTTCCCTGCATATTAAATGTATCTCAAATACAGGGACACTGGAGTTTTGGACAGCTGAGTTTCCTTAAAGAATAGAACTTAGTTTAGAGAAGAGTTATATATTATATATATAATGTATATATATACATATACACACAGTTATATTTATAGTATGTGTCCCTCAGGAAAATGGTGAAGTCAATAGTATGTCAATAATTCCAGAGTGTTAAGTCAGTTCTTTTTTTTCCCACAATCACTTGAATTTAGTTTTCTCCTTTCTTTTCAACTTCATTGTTTTTCAGCTACAGAATAAGCTTAAAACCACAGGTTTGGGTGTACCCTCTGTGAGAGCACAGTGTTTGTCTCGGCTCAGGGATAACATCTGGTCACAAAGCACACTCCAATGCTGGAGACCCCAGACAGCGCATCGTCTGCCGGGAGTAACTGGGCAGAGCCCGCCACAGACGCAGACGTTGCCTGGACAAGCTGTCCTAAGGTTTGAGGAAGAGCAAGATCGAGGAGAGGGAGCAGATCGCTAGGGCGAAGAGCGCCCACACTCAGAAGCCACTCTTCATTGCCCTCCTTCATATCCTCAGTTACTTCTACAACTAACTGGTGAATGCCATCAATCTCGGCTTCTTTTTGTAAAACCTTCTCTGTGATTAGATTAGAGTCTGGAAATTTCAACCTCTTTTCCTTTGATTTACCCCACTTCATCCAACAGGCTGTTAATTTCACCGATTAGGCACTGATTTTCCTTTCCAAACATTTGTATTTCTTCTGGGGATAATTCATTTCCCCTCGGCTGTCTCTTTGGGAGCCGGATTCAGGTTGTGCTTTGCTCAGAGTCTTGTTTGGATATTCCTCAGGGACAGGTTTTTCCTTCAGAGAATTTTGAAGGTTTCTGTGAACTTTCTCAGAAGACGTGGATTCTCTTGGCTTTGTATTTGGTTCTGGTTCCAATTTAGATAATTTTTTTCTCATCACCACTTGCTTAAATCCAGTGGCTCTTCGTCCTGAGTAAAGTTTGTATATGGTTTTAAAGTAATCTTCTGTGAAATCCGAAACAGCACCCCTGTGCTTGCTGGAAATTATCTCCTGTTGGCTTGTGTGCTTCGTTGCTGAATTAGCTCTGATTAGATCCTCACCAATGTCTGAGCGTCCTGGCCTATCTGATCTTCTGCATATGTCATCCTTCCACATTCAGGCATGAGGTGGCCATAAGCATTAATATAATCTATCCTGTGTTCCAGAAGATAACTTCTCAGCTTGCCAGTGTGCAAAATCTTGTGCGGGACACATGGATGCACATGGATGGTGACTGCTTGGGTGTGTGGTAAGTGATAGGACAGAGCAGGTGTGCAAGGCACAGAGATGATGGCCACAGGCCTTTTCCTCCTTCAGCCTACAGCCATGCAATCCATCAGATGAAGACAGCACCTTCCTCCAAGTGTTATTGTAAGAATTAAATGAGATAACGCATGGAGAGTGTTTTGGTATTGCTTCGCCCCTAGTGACCAGTAAAAGTTAGTTGTTAATAATAATATTGTTGTTAATAATAATATTATTGTTATCATTCTTGTTTCTAATTATCGTGGGGAAGAACTCTAAAGACAGCATCACTCTACAGAGAAGGCATATTGAAAGGCTGATTAGGAATTTAGCAGGTGGGGACAAGGGAGGAAGACCACTTCAACTTGAAAGTCTTGGTTACTTGGCCTTGTGGATCATTTTTGTTTTCGGCGAATGGATATGTGTACTCAGGAATATATTTTGAATGCTGGGACTTAGCAAGGGTCAACAACCTAGCTGACCAGGAGTTGCTGCTCTGTGGCAGCTTTCAGGAAACCGAGGTTCCCGGCAGCTCAGAATCTCCGTTTCCTTTCTGTCATCAGACACGGAAACATGTGGGCAAAGAAAGCATGCCTCTTAGGAAAAAGCCAGAAAATCCCAAGCCCTTCCCGGGGATGCTCAGGTTCAGGACACACTGTCTGTGCCTTCTGACTCTTCCCTCCTCTCCTCCCATGAAGAGCCTCAGAGCCTTTTCCCACGATATGTGTCCACAGTCTGGACCAGAATATCAGCATTACCTGGGGGGACTTGTGAGAGAGGCAGACTATCACAGTGCACACAAACAGAATCTATATTTTTGCCCAGGTGGCTTGAGAAGCACTCCCCCCCACAACCCCCGCCCCGCCAGATGACTGGTCCAGATCACACTCCTAGTACTGGGTCTCAGTCAGGCATTCATAGGCTTTAGGGGTCAGGGGAATGGGGATAGGGAAATAATTTGTCTTGAGTTTCTCTAACCAAATTTAGCATTTTTCACTGGAAAATGTAGACGAAACCATGTATTAGCTGTATTTCTGATTTTGTTGTCAGGATATTGAGATAAATATTGAATATTGAGAAAATATTGAGATATTTTCATATCACTGTAGAGTTTCTGCAGAAAAATCACTTATGTCCCACTGAGGATTCTTAATTATTAGACCTTCCACTAGTTCTTGCTATTTAATATGTTCCCAAAGAAGCAGATGTTTAGTATATCATATTTAGAAAATACTGTGATAGCTTTTTTTTTGGTAATTGGTTTCCTTTATTTTTTATTTATTTATTTTTTTTGGTTTCCTTTATATTTTTAAGAAAATATTTTATTTATTTGTCAGAGAGAGAGAGAGATCACAAGTAGGCAGAGAGGCAGAGAGGCAGGCAGGCTACCCGCCAAGCAGAGAGCCCGATGTGGGGCTCGATCCCAGGACCCTGAGATCATGACCTGAGCTGAAGGCAGAGGCTCAACCCACTGAGCCACTGAGTGAACCCAGGCTCCCCTATTTTTATGTATTTTATTTTAGGCATTTAAAACCATTATTTAGGGAAAGAAGTTGTAACCATCTGCAGGGGTCCATGGCATGAAAAAAGGGAAGGAACCCTGAATTAGAGGGAAAGAGAAATTTACAGATTAATGTTTTCCTCAGGAAGTTGTTCCATTATTGGCCTTTCTGCTTGTGGTGTTATGTTGCCTGAATGGGTGTGGATGCACCCGGAGCATTTTTTGCAGCTACCCCCTGGGGGGGTAGGGGTCGTCCTTCAGCCAGTGGTGGCCAGCTGTCTGCAGGGCCAGAAAGAGGGAGAGCAAGAGAGAGCCATGAGGGTGATTGGCAACAGGCAGCTGGCATTCCTGCCATAACTTCCTCATTCGAAGATCAGAACAGAGATGTGGATCCTCAACTGCGTCACAGTACAGAACCTTATTCTTCAAATTCTGTGACTGCTTGCCTGGAATGTAATGTTAAAAGTCTGTGCAGAGGTGGGATGGCAGTGGGAGGAGCTTTGCAGACCCACTCTCCAGTGAAACATACAAAACTAGAGAAAATTATATAAAACAACCATTTAAGATCTCTGGAAATTATCATAGGGGCATGTAGCAAATGAAGACACATTGACTCAAGAACACCTAATAAACTTGGTAAGGAGAGTGTGGCCTTGGAGCCTTGACCCACCTCCATCCTCTTCCCTCCCTCAGCTCAGCTTGATGGAAGCTCCATCCCCAAGTTGGTGTGGCCGAGGAGATGGGGCTTCTCCTCCCAGCTCCTAGTCAAGAATTATCTGATTAGGAGGTGCAGGCCACCAATGTTTCTCATCTTCTCCAAGTTGGAGAGGCTCAATTCCCAGTGAGTGCTGCAGAAGAATAGGGCCTCCTTCTACATAGGACAGAGGCTCTACCCAGGTGTGCTAAGCCAAGAATCCTGGGTTCCCAGTCACCCTTACCCCAACTTGATTTTAGAGCAGAGGTTTGACTGAAGCTAACAAGACCAGAGGCTTCTGCCCTGGCTCACATTCAGAGTAGTGGCTCAGAGAGTGTACTCAGAAGAGGCAGTCTGTGCAGTAAAGAATGTGACCTTACACAAACAGATGTCTGGCCTTTGCTCTGGGCTTCTAGGCACTTCTATGCCCTTGGAGTATTATGTCTGATAGAAAGGTTATTGTTTGCCTGGTGTCTTCAGGTCATACTGGATAGCCTGACAGTGTGATTTAGGATGCAGGCTAGCCACAGTGGGAAGACCAATAAGGTGGTTTAGGGTGGGGACTGTGGGTGAGGCCTGGAGAGGCTGGCCACTGAGATCAGCCATCTTGGCAATCAATCATGCCTATGTAATGGAGCCCCAATAAAACTCAACACCGAGGCTTGGTTTGGCAATATTCCATGCATATTATCACACACTGACACTGGGAAAGTCGAGTGTCCCGACTCCATGGAGAGAGAACAATGGAAATCCCACATTTGGTAGACTCCACTCTATGCTCTCTCTTAGTGCTTGTAGCTTTGGGATGGAATGCTATTGTGCAATTTGGCTTTTTTAGGGATACTGACAATTACTTGAGGGTGGCAGTTTCTTTTTCAGAAACTTTCCAGGGGATTGGGGACTTCTGTTTTGGGCAACTCTTCTAGACTGAGTTGTTCATGTCTTCTGGTCTCAAACTTACAGTATTGGCTTGAGGAGCAGGGGGCAGATAGTGTTACATGTGTACAGTTTTGAACAGAATGGTCCAGTACTGTGTATTTTATCTAGGAAGCCAAGTGAGGAAATTAGTGACATGTAGACGACTTGCATTTTCCAACTGTGATTTATTCTCCTGTTGTGAAGGCAACAATTTTGTGAGGGCAGCTTCTGGAATCAGATGGTCTGGATTTATGTCCTAGCTCTGTCAATTAAAAAAAAAACCAGATTTATTAGGGCACCTGGGTGGCTCAGTTGGTTAAGCAGCTACCTTTGGCTCAGGTTATAATTCTGGGGTCCTGGGATCCATCCCTGCATTGGGATCCTTGCTCAGCCAGGAGCCTGCTTCTCCTTCTCCCTCTGCCACTGTCCCCCAGCTCGTGCTCTCTTTCTCTCTTTCTCAAATAAATAAAAAAATCTTTAAAAAAGATTTTAGTGAGGTATTATTTAAATACCATAAAATTCACCAATTGCAAGTGTATAATTTATTTATTTATTTATTTATTTGGTAAATGTACAGAGTTGTGCCAGCATCACCAAATGCAGTTTGAGAACGTATCCTTCACCCCCAAAAGAGCCCTCATCCCATTTCTAGTCAATTTCCAGTCCCACACCCAGCCCTAGGCGACCACTAGCCTGCTTTGTTCAGAATGCATGCTGAGAAAAGTTGCCAGTGATTCCAGGACACGACTAGGGAATGAAGGGAGAGTGTGAGGTTTACTGCACCCTCAGGAGTACTGAGTAACAATTTCAAGTTCAATTTACTTATTGACATGTATGTAGTATTTTATTCACTTAATTTTCATTTCTAATGATGCAGGGGGTTAAATATTATCCTACACATTTGCATATTCATTGTGTTTCCTCTGTATTTAATTCTTTGCTTAAGTCTTTCACCTCAAGGTGTTTTTTGACTTTTGGCCTCGA
>PISX010015926.1:6126-48039 GCA_004024625.1 Mellivora capensis
CCAGCAATTGCACTACTGGGTATTTACCCTAAAGATACAAATGTAGTGATCCAAAGGGGCACGTGCACCCGAATGTTTATAGCAGCAATGTCTACAATAGCCAAACTATGGAAAGAACCTAGATGTCCATCAACAGATGAATGGATAAAGAAGATGTGGTATATATACACAATGGAATACTATGCAGCCATCAAAAGAAGTGAAATCTTGCCATTTGCAACGACGTGGATGGAACTAGAGGGTATCACGCTTAGTGAAATAAGTCAATCGGAGAAAGACAACTATCATATGATCTCCCTGATATAAGGAAGTGGAGATGCAACATGGGGGGTTTGGGGGGTAGGAAAAGAAGAAAAGAAACAAGATGGGATTGGGAGGGAGACAAACCATAAGTGACTCTTAATCTCACAAAACAAACTGAGGGTTGCTGGGGGGCGGGGCGTCGGGAGAGGGGGGTGGGGAAATGAACATTGGGGAGGGTATGTGCTATGGTTAGTGCTGTGAAGTGTGTAAACCTGGCGATTCACAGAGATGTACCTCTGGGGATAAAAAAACATTATATGTTTATAAAAAAATAAAAAATTTAAAAAAAAAGAAATGGGCAGAAGACACGAACAGACATTGCTGCAAAGAAGACATCCAAATGGCCAACAGACACATGAAAAAGTGTTTAACATCCCTCAGCATCTGGGAAATACAAATCAAAACCATAATGAGATACCACCTCGCACCAGTCAGAATGGCTAAAATTAACAAGTCAGGAAACGACAGACATTGGCAAGAATGCAGAGAAAGGGGAACCCTCCTACACTGTTGGTGGGAATGTAAGCTGGTACAACCACTCTGGAAAACAGTATGGAGGTTCCTCAGAAAGTTGAAAATAGAGCTACCCATGACCTAGCAATTGCAGTACTGGGTATTTACCCTAAAGATACAAATGTAGTGATCCAAAGGGGCACGTGCACCCTACTGTTTAAAGCAACAATATCCACAATAGCCAAACTATGGAAAGAACCTAGATGTCCACCAACAGATGAATGGATAAAGAAGATGTGGTATATACATACAATGTAACACCACGCAGCCATCAAAAAAATGAAATCTTGGGATTTGCAATAATGTTGCAAACTAGAAGTAGAGGGTATTATGCTAAGTGAAATATGTCAATCAGAGAAAGACAATTATCATATGACCTCTCTAATATGAGGAATTTGAGAGGCAGGGCGTGGGGTCGTGGGGGGCTGGCAGGGAAAAAAATGAAACAAGATAGGACCAGGGAGGGAGATAAACCATAAGAGACTCTTAATCTCAGGAAACAAAGTGAGGGTTGCTGGGGGGGGGCGGGCAGGGAGGGATAGGGTGCCTGGGTTATGGAGATTGGGGAGGGTATGTACTATGGTGAGTGCTGTGAATTGTGTAAGACTGATAATTCACAGACCTGTACCCCTGAAGCAAATAATATATTATATGTTAATAAAAAAAAGAAAATATCTTCATCGTTTGATATCATACCCCTAAAACAATGAATCATCTAAAGAAGTAAATATTCCTGGTATTTCAAATCATTATTGAAAAATTAAAAGCAGGGCGCCTGGGTGGCTTAGCTGGTTAAGCATGTGCCTTCAGCTCAGGTCATGACCCCAGAGTCCTGGGGTCAAGTCCCACATCAGGCTCACCTCAGCAGGGAGTCTTCTCCTCCCTCTGCCCCTACCTCTACCCCCAGAGCTTGTGTGCTGACATGCTTTGTCTCTCTTTCTTAAAAATAAATAAAATCTTTAAAAATAATTAGAAGCAAAAGAAGATGGAATATGAGTCTCAGAATTACAATGATTTGGGGAACATCAGAGATGACCCAGTCCAACTCCCATTATTGATCAAAGAAATAAATTTTAGAAAACTATGCCCATGACCAAATGATAAGTAGTTCTGACAATTGAGCCTAGATCATTTGCCTCTAATTATTGTTTACTTTTCTCTGCTCCTACCATTATAACACACTGTCTCTACATCTTTCTGTATTGAGCCATCCATTGTCATCACGTAACTAAAAAATGTAGTGAGGTGATTTAATTTTTCTAACAAGCAGGCTCCCACCAAACTTACCTAGGCATCATGAGCAGGACAGAAGAAAAGTTAACATTTATTACCTACTGTGTGCCAAGTAGTTGGCTAAGCAATCTATATGAAAGTATTCCATTTAATTCCAGTAATTAATTAATAATCCCATTTAATCAACAAAATGATGGCAATGTATGAACTAAGCATGAACACTGTTTTATTCAGGGTTCACCTGTGGAGAATAACATCTTTCTTTTCTACCCTAAGAAGAAAAAGCTTATAATCATGTGAAGATGAAGCAATAGACTATAGAATGAGGTTCTGGCCATTTCAGGCTGCCACCACAGGGAATGACCCTGAAACAGTGAGGAAGCAGCTCCTCAGATCAAGAAACCTCACCACAGTTGGTAGCTCCAGGACCAAATGAGCCACCTCTGCCAAGATCTGCACCAGAAAAACAGTACTCAAATTCCAAATCCAAGTCACAAATAATAAGTATATGTGATCTGCAAAACTGGGGAGCAGAGAATTTACTGTAAAGGCTAGAAAGATAAGATGTATGGAAAGACAGTCAAAATAGATTATTGCAAAAGCTTAAAACTTAGCACTATCACTTTTTAGATCAGGCATTTTTTCTGTATCTCAGTAACTTCTAGAAAGCTACAAATTATTTTTTAAACCATATTTTATCTTTTGGGATCAAACACCAAAAGGTGTAACATCACTGCAATACTGTAGTTTGTAAGAAAAATATATATTTGGTTATTTAGATAGCCAAAATATATTTAACATATATATTTCATTCTCTGGCTGTGTCACAACTCTCCAAAAGCTTGGAATTTCCTAAGTGTTAGAAGTGATAAATGTGTCTTTGTAATATTAATGAGGTACCTTTGGGATTGTACCTAAGGATGGGGGTTGGTTGCAGTGGAACCAACCAAGTGATTAAAGGGTTGGAATATTCAATCCCATCCCCAGTCCATAGAGAGGGGAAATTGGCTTGAGGTTGAATCAATCATCAATGGCCAACGATTTAATCAATCATGTCTATGTAATGAAGTATCCATTAAAACCCAAAAGGCAAGGTTTGGAGAAATTCTGGATTGGTGAACACATGGAAATTTGGGGAGAGTGGCATACTTGAAGAGGGCATGAAAGATCCCTGCCCTTTCTCCCTGTGGTGCCCTATACAACTCTCCCATCTGGCTATTCTTGAATTATATCATTTTATAACAACCCATGATCTATGTTTCTCTTCTCTGAGCCACTCTAACAAATTAATTGAATCCAAGAAGGGGGTCTACAATGTATAGTTGGTTGGTCAGAAGCACAGGTGACAACATGAACTCAACATAGACCTGCTATTGGTGTCTGAGATGTGGGCTAGGGGCAGTATTGTAGTACTGAACTCAACCTGGGGGATTGGACACTATTTCCAGGTAGATAGTGTTAGAGTTGAGTTGAATTTAGCTGACATCTGAGAATTGCTTGGTGGTCTGGGAACTCCCCACCCTAAACCAATACACACATATTGGAACTGGGTCCAGAATACTTAATCACTTTTAAAGTAAAAAAATGAAATTAATTCAAAGACAATATCAGATGAAAAGTCAGAGTAGGAGAGGAAGGGTTCTCTAAAAAATTATAATCTGGAAAAAAAAAGTAAAAGGTGTTTATTTTCTGAGCTAATATCAGGTTAATATAAGTCTAACTTCTGGAAATAACTTGCAATTGCAATCTTTTTTTGAAATGTTTTATTTTATGCTTTTACTAAAATGAATAAAGTAAGAAGTTGGGTTTTGGCTAGCTTCCATCCATACTAAAATGAACAGTAATTAAACTTGTTATTAGTGTTTTTAAGAGCATGCTAATGTTACTCATTAAAAACTAGATGGACGTTTTTCAGCCCATGTTCCATGGTAGTTGCATTTTATTATGTGGATTTGGGCCCGGACGTTGGCAAATGACATGAACTATCCTCCCAGAATACTCATGGAAATGAAATGTGTGTACCCAGAGGCAATCTGAGTGAGCAAAGTCTGGCACTTAATGAAATCAACAAAGAGCCTGTTTGTCAGGGGTAACTTTAGGTTTGTGTAAATGATCCTCACCTCCATAAGGATGATGAGGTGATTTTATCACCAGTGATTTTATACTTGGAAGAGGTGATTAAATACCACTGGTCTGCTGCTCCCATTAAGGGAGAATATTTTTACTTTCATCCTTGCAACAAAGCTAAGGTTTATGCTTCATTAGGGAGTCTATAGTGGCCAGATAGTGTTTCATTTGCAGTTCTACTGTCCATCACTAGGTTTAGAATTTTCAGTTAAAATTGAGCACAATCTACTTTTTCAGATTACTTCTAGTTCACTATTGAGTGTATGTTTCCTCAGCATTTTTCTCAGTGGAGCTCATACTGTTCATGTTTCCAGAACTTTTTAAGGCTCATTCCTGAATGAAGATTAGTAAAAAGCCATTTGCATTTCCTCCAAAGAGTGTCTATAAGATGAATAATGGATCTGGGAGCCTCAGATTATTAAATATTAAACCATCCTTCCAGATTATTAGGTTCATATTCCATTTTCAAAGGGACAAAGTTAGCCTTTAAAAAGGACCCAATTTCTCTGGTTCAGCCCTGTGATTCTAGTTTTACAGTATAAGCAAGAATTATCATGATTTTATTCTCATTTAATCATTTAATTTCATTTAATTGAATTATATTCAAGTCTCAGCCTCAAAAGCCTGGTAGGCTGATGGAAATTTCCAATCTCTGCAATTATTTGTGTATCATCTTCCAAGGTTTCTGCATAATTTAGGACAGTATAACTATAAAGTGTATGGTTATACTGCAGTCTGTTGTGGGATAGCTGACATACTTATTTACAAGTCTGTAATCCAGCAGCTATTTATGTCATGTAGGCACCTGGGAATGTATGCTGAGACTGGCCACCTCTTGAAGTTCACTTCGAAACTCCCTGTTTCCTTCAAAATCCATTATTTCCTCATGTGCATCCTCCAAAACCCCAGTTCTCAACACATACACTTAGGATACTCTCGGGCTTTAGAAACCAAAATTCAGAGGGGAAATTTTCTTACAGGAAAATTCTGCAGTTAGTCCCAAAATACAAACCTTCCCTGAGATACAAGAGCATAAAAGATGCCTAGATACTTTTGTGAAATTTGGCAGGGTAGGATTTAAAGGCGGGGGAGAATATTTCCCTAAGTAATTCTTCAAACGTGTTTGCATGAACTACAAATACTGTTTATCTAAGGTCATCACTAACTTTGATGCCAATTTCTTATAAATTTAATGGCAAGGTTTTCTTTAGGTAGACAAAAGTACAAGAAGAGCCACTGCACAGATTGAAAAATAACAAAATTAGTTCCTTTTTCTTAGGGGTGGCACAGCTCCATCCAAGGGTTTATGGTTTGATGAGCAAAAGTGGGTTGGGTTCTACCTCTGAGTCATGCTTACTTGTCCAAACATTCAACACTCCCTTTCTTGATCATGTAGTAATCATCACCATCACATAATCATCACCACCATCTCTATAATACCTGAATACTTACTGAGTACCAGGCACTGTATTTAAATTTCACTAAACTCTCAAGATGAGTCCCCAGTAAGGATTAAATCAAATAACAGTAATATATGCGAAGCACTATTCTAAACTTGTTTTAAATATCATTATCTCATATATTCCCATAACAATTTTATCTGGTAGGAAATACTATTATGACCCGATGAAGAACTGAGGCAGATTATATAAGGTGTTGAAAAGTTGTCTGTAGACCTATATGAAGTATTTTTTTTAATGTGCCATTGGCCTTCAGCTCTTATGAACTAACACAGGATAAAGGAGAAGGAGATTTTTTAAAAAGATGGTTAAAGTTATTTTATACATAGTTATATGAGTGTCCAAAGTGGACAGCTCATCTGTGCAAAAGGGTATGTGTGATACTGTGATTTATAATAAGAAATATATATTTGGTCTTTGTCCCAGTTTCTGACATAGAGCTCCTAAAACCCTTCGTATTTTCTAAGTATTAAAGCAACAAAGGTGTCTTGATAGTCTTAACAAGCTCTTATTCAACCTCACCTGACTTTATGGTAATGACTTTTGGAAAGTACCTAAAGATGGGAGCTTGTTGCCAGCAGAACCTCTCAAATTCAGCCCTCCCCTGATTTCTATAGGAAATCCACTCCTTCCAAGCACTTTGTGAGTTTACTAGGGACTAAGGATTTTTAGGGACACAGGAATGTGTAACCCTAGGAGCCATTACCACCCAAGTTGTTAGACTATCTCCCCAGGGGTATCCATTGGGAGGTTAGAGGGTTAAAACTTTCAGTCCCACCTACCTTGACCTCCAGGAAGTACAAGAGGGGCTGAAGGTTGAATCAATCCTCAGTGAGTAAGGATTTAATCAATAATACCATATAATGAAGTTTCCATAAAAACTCCAAATAACAGGGTTCAGGGAGCCCCCTGATTCATAAACACATGGAAATTCAGATAGAATTGTGTGCCCAGAGAGCATGGAAGCTCCTTGCTCCTCCCCTTACCTTACCCAGTGTATACCTTCTGGTTATTCCTCAATTACCCTTTTATAATAAACTGGTGATCCAGTAAGGAAATGTTTTTTTGAGTTCTATGAGCCTCTCTAGCAAACTGAATACAAGGAAGTATCTTCATAACCTCTAATCTATATAGCCAATTGGTCAGAAGCATAGGTGACAACCTGGATGTGAGTTTGGCATCTGAATGGGGGGTGGGAGGTCTTGTAGCACTGAGCCCTTAACCTATGGGACACCATGCTATTTCCAAGTACAAAATGTCAGAGTGAGGTGAATTACAGGACTCTTGGTGTCAGAGAATTTCCTGGTGTTAGGAAAAACTCCACACATTTGAATTATCAGAATCATTAATGCGTTATTAGATCAGAAAACACTTACTACTCTTAGTATGTGAAATATTTAAACTTATTTTTTTCTAATACTCATTAAAGTAAATACAAAACTGTTTTGTCTTATCAGTGGTTTGAATGTTCATACTTAATTATACAAAGTTATCCTCATTAAAACATTAATGAAAATACAGGGCAATCTAAATAAATTATGTAATATTAGAGGTTGCAAAAACTGTAACTATATGACACACAATCTCTGAAGGTCAGAAAAATCCACTGTCAGTATTGAAAGGTAGAAGTATTGGACATATAAAACATAATGGAATATATGGGACATATTCCAGTGTTTACAGAAAGCCAGAACTCATCCCTATAAGTGAAGGTGTTCATAGACATCACCACAAGTTAACATGAGGTACATTCAGGAAAGGCAAGAGCAAACATTGCTCAAAACAGAGTGAGCAAACCATAAGAGCAAGTTGCAAATAACCTTGAAGGTAATTTTACCTCATGTCCACCCTAACAAACTGAGCAATAATGGTAGAATATTGGCAGGGGTCAATTTCAAGGAGCAACCTTGAATATTATTTTTAGACTTGTTTGTATAGTTTACTTGTAGATATCACTTTTAAAATTTCAATTTTGCATGTAGAAGTGATGTATACTCCTAATGAAAATCAGTAATTAAATGCATATTTTTTAGATTTGTTTTTTACATTTCTTAAAAGATTTTATTTATTTGAGAGAAAGAAAAGAGTGCACATGAGCAGACAAGAGGGGCAGAGGGAGAGGGAGAAGCAGAAGCCCCACTGAGCAGGGAGCTTGACAGTAAGAACCCTGAGATCATTACCCAAGCCAAAGGCATAAGTTTAACTGATTGAGTCACCCAACCGCCCCTGTTTTTTACATTTACTTCTAAAGAGAAACTAAAAATTTGAGGTACAACCTTCTACACATTTGGTATACAAAGACAGGTATGCATGTGTTGTTAAAACAAGACAAAAGGCCCAAAATGGGAGCTGCTTATGCTAAGTCCAAGTCACCAAACTGAGACTTAATTACAGTTTTGTCTCCTCCTAGAAATATTTTTTTTTAAGATTTATTTGACAGAGAGACACAGTGAGAGAGGGAACACCAACACGGGGAGTGAGATAAATTCTTAAACCTGGCAGTACCTATCTGGTGAGCACTAGTAAGATAATCTGCCTGATAGACCCCTGCGGTCTCCTAAGGAAAGTTATCTTGCTACAACCAATCCACTT
The DNA here is from genome assembly GCA_004024625.1 of Mellivora capensis. Classification (NCBI taxonomy): domain Eukaryota; kingdom Metazoa; phylum Chordata; class Mammalia; order Carnivora; family Mustelidae; genus Mellivora; species Mellivora capensis. The sequence goes on from PISX010015926.1 coordinate 14,355, forward strand.
TTTGCTGGTGTAACTCCATTGTCCTTGTTCCCATTTGCCTATGAAAGTACTTCATTTTGTACAGGTCCTCAGAACTCTGTTCTATTAGATGGGATCCTGCCAATTCTTGAATAATTGAATAACACTGATAAGATTTTTAAAATTTACTCAGCTGAATTTTGTTTTTAACATTATACATATACTTATTTCCTCAACAAAATTGTTTATCTACTCTAAATCTTTTCTACAGTTTGCTTTTTTTTATTTAGTTCCCATCTTGGCCATTTTTCTATGTTAAGCCAGGTAGATTTGCTTTATATGGTTATGTAGTCTTCCATTGCGTAGATATAGCATTATTGATTCAGTCAGTGCCCTAATGATTGGCAGTTGGTTTCACTGAAGATTTTGGATAGACAAACAACAGAAATTTTAAAGAAAATAACTGTTAAAATATAAAAGTCAAAATATATCTAAGAGTGGTAACTGTAGTATGTAACTGACCTAGGATAAAAATATCATTTTGCACAAATGAACTGTCTGCTCTGGACATTCATATAGACTTGTATAGAATAACATTAAAAATTTTAAAGTTGTACACCAGAAGACAGTTTATCACAGGAATCCTTAACTTTTCTTCATTTTTTTAAGTCATAGATTCCCTCTGAAAATCAATCAAAATATGTGTACTTTCTTCCCAGAAAGTTGTACCATTTTACATTCAATTTCTGCAGCTGAACCCTTGGAGCTTTGAAGTAAAGAATGCTTTGGATTATAGACAGCCAAGATTGGAGGCAATGAAAATCAGTGATTATTACAAGTGTTTAATTATGGTAGCAACCATTGGAATAGGAGAAACAGATTGATGAGATACCATAGGAAAACTATCAATACAATTTGATAATTGATTGCACATGACGAGTAAGGGGGAGAGTATACTCAAAAATGACATCGAGTTTTTTTATCTTAGCTGAAATAATGTTGGTTTTAATTGTCAGTTAACAACTTGGTCATATAAGAGATAAAGGAAGAGAAAGAGAATGAAGGAAGGGAAGGAAGGAGGGAAGGAGGGAGCAGAAGGAAGAAGAAAAGAGATGTCCTTACCTGAATACCTCTAATGTCAAATGGTCAAGGAAATCAGGAAAGACAGTTGCAGGATCAAGGAAAATTCTTATTTTAAAAACAAGGACTATACAAGAATCTAATAAAAAGGGGCAATATCGGGCGCCTGGGTGGCTCAGTGGGTTAAAGCCTCTGCCTTCGGCTCAGGTCATGATCCCAGGGTCCTGGAATCGAGCCCCGCATCAGGCTCTCTGCTTAGTGGGGAGCCTGCTTCCTCCTCTCTCTCTGCCTGCCTCTCTGCCTACTTGTGATCTCTGTCAAATAAATAAATAAATAATCTTTTAAAAAAAGGGGGGGCAATACCACTGCACTGAAAGGAAAGGCCATCCATCCAAGGAGATATTTTTATTCATATAAACTATCAAGAGGCAATAAAATCTTCTCACGTGGATTTTGAACTATTAGGTTTCAAGGAGGTCAAACAAAGGCACAACCAGTAAAACTTCATTCTTTGAAAGAAGTGCAAATTGAAACAAGCTGAAAGGAAAACATTTCATTGATGTAAGGGTACCAATAATTCAGAGTAATGACCAAAAACAGGCCACCCAAGTTCATGTGTAGATCAAAGCTGTGCCATACAGCATTCCAATGCTCTTCATCAGCATTTTTATACATTGCAACTTAACTTTTATCCTGTGCTTTCAATAATCAAATCTACTGATAAGGAATTTGGTTTCAGTTTCTAAGAACAGAAACCCATGTGTGGTTCTAAATTATTAAACATGATTTCAACACATAAAATGTTCATTTTTCTTCCTCAAAAAAACAAACAAACCTTATATACCCTGTTGAGAGCTAAATGGATGGTATTAAGATTACAAACTAATGATTGAAAACACAAAAGCAGCTAGAATGGAGCTCTAATAAGGGGAGGGGTGTGGACACGGAGTGTTTCAGAGTTGGCTCATCACCATTTGTTGGAAACAAGCAATCAATAGCTTTATATGACGCTGACAAAGATGGGGAATATTTTTGAGCCATTACTCTTAGCCTCGCTCATAGATGAATGGGATTCGGGCAAAGAAGTGTGGGTCTGTGTACTTTCCAATGACTTACAGATTTAATAAAATAAAAAGAAAACTCATTTATCCTTTTTATGAGTCCCAAAGTATGGATGTTCATAGATGAATTGTAAGAAATAAAGCATCACATCTTTACTCAACACTTTAATTTATTTTAATTGCATGTTTCTAATAGCACATTTGTTTGAATCATTTTTCAGTGTGCTGTTCTTTTTTAGTAGCATTTCCCTCCCTCACAAGCAAGATTCACTATGGAAAAAAATTAACTATTTCTGAAGTACTTCCTCTATTATTGTATGAAAAGTTTCCAAGTGTAGTTTGAGATAGAAATTTGTTTAAACACAGCATGTCTTATCATACACATCCAATTGCTCTTTCTCACCTCCCACTACTTCATAAAGTAGTGGGCACCAGCAATGAAGTAATAAGAATCGCACCCAAAAAGGTTCCCCCCAAAACTGCTATTAAGTTACCTACTAGTGCAGATCACATGGTGCATATCTTCACATCTTTTGGGGGGAACTATTAAAAAAACCTCAGAACAACAACAAAACAGGCTTGCATTTTGAGAATAATCTTCCATTTGAGATTTTAACAATAAATTTAATAATAGAATTTGCCCCTTAAATGCAATTTCAGTATAGTCAAATTTAAGTTTATAACATTTTAGGGGGATTGAGATCTATAAGCCAATGCTGATAGCTGGGGGTCAAGTTCAAAAACCAAATAGGAATTGCGTTTCTCTGTCCTGAGATATTTCCAAGATAAATAACTTCAAAAACATTTACTGAACTTCTACTGCATATTAGAAACTTCATTAAGAGGTAAAAATCCAGCAGAAATGTAAGTAAAAAGTTTTCTTCTCTCTTGGAACATAATAGCAAACAAACACTGTACCCTGAACAAATCCTGCCCTGCTATTCATCCATATTCTCTTTATTCCATGGAAGGCCAATATATTATATATAAGAAGACCCAAAGACCACTCACCAGAGTGATAACTTGACACAACAGAGAGGGGAGCACTAGGGAGAAATTTTAAAAAGAATCTACTGGTGATGTCAGCTTATAGGTAAATGGAATGGACATGCCTTGCCTGTTCCTCCTGATAATCACACCTAAAAATCCTGGATTTTTATAAGAAAAAATAAGAAGATACTGAAAGGTGGAGGATGAAAGGCAGGCCACCTAGGAATCAAGGACTTAAGGAAAGTCATGGAGGTAACCTCCCTGAGTTTTCTTTTTGTACTACATGTCCTCCATTTGGAGCAAGCCAGAAACACCAAAAGGCACAGAAAAAAAGCCCCACCAGAGCCCATCCATCTAGCCAAAGACCAGAACAATGGAATCCTAACAAGGCAGAAAACTTTCATTTAAAAAAAAAAATTATTTATTTGAGGGAGAAAGAAAGCATGGGGTGGGGGGAAGGGGCTGAGGGAGAGGGAGAAGCAGACTCCCTGCTGAGCAGAGAGACTGAACTGGGGCTCAATCCCAAAACCCTGAGATGACCTGAAGCAAATGCAGACAGTTAACCCTTAACTAACTAAGCCACCCAGGCACTCCTAGACAGAAAACTTTTAGACAAGAACTGCTATACTTCATCCTAATACCACAGAAAAATACTATGGCCCCATCCATACCCACATGAACAGAGGAAGAAGGGAGAGTCTAGACTTGACCTCATGAGGCAGTTAAGAGGTGCCCTAATATCCCTGTAAAAGGAGTATCAGAGAAGGTCAAGTAGGGTGGCGGACCAAAAGATCACCCCATTGTAACATCAGTGGAGAACACAATGGAAGTCTGCACTTCTGCTGGGGGGGGAGGGGGACAATTTAAATGATCTCAGTTTCTTATCAGAAAACATGGATACCAGAAGGAAGTGGGACATATTTTTCAAATCTAAAAGGACTCAAATCCAGAATCTTATACTCAGTGAAAATGTACTTCAGGATGGAAGGGGAAACCAAGACACTCTCAGATGAAAGAAAATTAAGAGAATTCGTTGCTAGCCAAGCTACTCTACAAAAAAAGCCCCAAACAGAAAAGAAACAATTCTCCAAACAGAAAAGAAACAAAGGAGAAAGTCTGGGACATCAGAAAGGATAAAAGAACACTGTAAGCAAAAACATGGGTAATAAAATAGACTTTCCTTTTCCTACTGAGTTTCTAGTTACATTTCATGGTTGAAGCAAAATTAAAACTCTGCCTGATACAATTCTAAATGTATGTAGAGGAAATGCAAACTAAAACTATAATGAGTTCCAACTACAAACCTGTAAGCATGGCTACACTAAAAACAGTGACCACACCAAATGCTGGAACTCACACACAACTGGTAGGGATGTAAAATGATATGGCCACCCCTAAAACCATTTAGCCATTTATTAGACAACCAAAAATGATACTACCATATGACCCAGCAATTGCATTTCTGAGCATTTATCTCAGTGAAATAAAGACTTCGGTTTACACAGATACCTGTGCATGCACATCTATAGTAGCTTTCTTCATAATAAAAATGCTAGCAACAACCCAAATGTCAATGGTGCATTCATGACATGGAACACTACTCTGCCACATGAATTAGAATCAGGGAATATGTCAATCCCAAAAAGTCACAAACTGTGTGATTTCATTTACATAACACTCTGGAAATGACCAAATTCTAAAAATGGAGAGCAGATTGTGATTTGTTAAGGACTGTAAGGAAATGCAAACAGAGTGGGTGTAGCTATACAAAGGCAACATGAGGGGGTCCTTGAGGTAATGAGAGTATTCTGTATCTTGACTGTAAAATGTCAGCACCCTATTTGTTATATTACGTTGAAAGATGTCACCAATGGGGAACCCGGATAAAGGATAATGGACTGTCTTTGTATTATTTCTTACAACTGCATGTTCATCTAGAATGATGTCAAATAAAAAGTTTAAGTGAAAAAATTATGTACTTGCAGAAATCTGATTAGTAAACATGAAGGTAAGGCTGGAACTACAAAACTGTCAGTTTGTACCCATCATGATAAAAATTAGATCAGGCAAGATCAAGATGCTAAGTTTACTGGGAAATGTTAATGAGGAGCAGGATGTCTTCATTGTCTTAAAGGTCTCTTCACAGACTATCAACTGGAAGTCAGGGAAAAAAAAAAGTAACTACATATTGGAGAAACCAGGAACACCCTGTGTGATCAAAGTTATCATCAAAAATGATTCCCATACGGCTACTTTGTACCTGAGAAAGACACAGCATCCCTGATACGGTACTCCAGCTGAGAATGAAAACTCAATCTAACTGTGAAAAACAACAAACAAACAACAACAACAAAAAATGCTCTATAACAAAAAAAGAAAGGTGAACTGTGCTGTTAAAAAATGTCAGTGTTATAAAAAACAAAGGGCATGGAAATGTTTCAGACTAAGGTAAGCTAAGGAAACAAGGCAAAGAAAGGCAATACCTGATTCTGGACTGGTTCTAGGGAAGATAGGATAGGGGATGGATTCTATAAAGGATACTACTGAGTAACTGACAAAATTGAAAAATGCACAGGGGTGCCTGGGGGTGGGGATGTGGGGGCTCAGCTGGTTAAGCAGCAGACTCTTGATTTCAGCTCAGGTCATGATCTCAGGGTCTTGAGATCAAGCCCTGCTTCAGGCTCCGCACTCAATGCCGAGTGGGTTTAATATGCTCTCTCCCCTTCCTTTGCCCCTCCCCACATTCACTCTCTCTAAATAAACAAATAGAATCTTTTTAAAAAATTGGATGATGCACTGTAATTTAAGGAATTATATTCGTCTAAGTTTATAAAGTTAATAACTGTACTATGATGTGACTAAGAGGATATCACTCTTAGGAAACATACATTGATATATCTAGGGATAAACAGAGAGAGAACAGATGAAAAAGCAAATTGGCTGTGTTGACATAGGTAAATCTGGGTAAGCTATATGTGATTTTTCTTCATACTATTTTTATTACTGCAAATTTTATAAATTTGAAACTGTTCTGAAATGGTAAAATAATAATCTAAAACTGAAGAGAAAACACTGCTCTATTTCCAATCTTGTTTCAAGTGGAGACAACAAAACAATTCTGCTTCAATTGCAGTAATAGAGCACATACACTAAACAGAAATGATAGGGAACAGGAGCAATTTCAGGTACTTTGGATCTATGGATTCCAACTATGTCACAGTACTTCTCTGTCTCTTTCTTGAATCTGTTTTCCTCTGTGTTACCTTCATCCTTTCAGATATTTACAACCCCTGTGGTAACAAAGGAAGTGCCCACTGCCTCCTAGATTTAAGTATCCTTACAGCTAGTGATCTCAGTAAAGAGGTTCAGCATGTCTCCTAATAATTTCAGAAAAAAATAAAAATTAAAATGCATCTGACAGACATGCAGCAGTTACTGTCTGCTGCTATGGTTTCCATTAGAGATGCAAGGAAAAAAAAGCATCCTCACACATTCTTTCTGATTGTGGCAGCCAAGACTGAATGGCAGAATAGAGGAAGAAAAATTTTTTGTAATTATAGTTTAAAAAACAAACAAACTAGGGGTACCTGGGTGGCACAGTCAGTAGAGCATCTGACTTCTGATCTCAACTCAGGTCTTGATCTCAGGGTCATGAGTTCAAGCCCTGTGTTGGGTTACAAGCTGGGTGCATGGAGCCTACTTGAAAAAAAAAAAAAAAGGAAACAAGCTAGTCTCTATGTTTTCAATGATTTGGCTCTGATTGAACACTGTGGTTTGGTGAGTTATTTGGCTGGGCTTGACTCCCATAACTACCTATAAGCCATGGGAGCAGGGCTGCCATACAACCACATGACTGAGGGTTGGAAGAGTGGTTCCTAAAAGAAAATAAGGAATTCAGTTATTATGTAAGAAGAGGCAAACAATAAAAACAGGAAAACCCCATGACCACCATCCAAAGAGTTTTACTACCCTATCAAACTCTAAGATCCCCTACCACTTAACACCTTTCCTCATAGCAGTGTCTTTTGTTGGGTCAGAGGAAGAGTCTTTGTGTTACAAGGCTGCCCACAGCAAGAGCTCAAGGTCTACTTACATTCTCCGTAAGGACCCACTCTGTGAACACAGTAGCCTGGGGGCTGGAGGAGTTAGCACTGCAGGAGCTGAGGAGTAGGCCAACCATTAACTCCACAGGCAGAGGCTTGAATAGTTCTTCACAGTGAAATTTATGACATTCATGAATTCACAAGCAGTCTGAGATTTTTCCTCTTAAATTGGCAATCTATAAAACCAAAGCTTCTGGATGAGACCTGCAAATAGTTTATTTCAATTGAAAGTTGTATTGATTTTTAACATGTACCTGTAGTACATTTATCACATGATGAATGTATAATATATGAATATTTTTTAAAAGATTTATTTATTTATTTATTTGACAGAGATTGCAAGTAGGCAGAGAGGCAGGTAGAGAGGGAGGAGGAAGCAGACTCCTGGCTGAGCAGAGAGCCCATGCGGGGCTTGATCCCAGGACCCTGAGACCATGACCCGAGCCGAAGGCAGAGGCCTAACCCACTGAGCCACCCAGGCGCCCCTAATATATGAATATTTAATGAGCAACTGAAATACACTGAAATGATCATATATTCATGAATGAATATTCATAGGCTACCAGAGAAATAGAACACATTTGCCAAGAAAGGCAATACTCTTTGTTGGGGGAATCCAATGTTCATCTCAATATTGCAAGGATATAAACTTAATTAAAAAGCTTTTTAAACTTAATATAACACTTTGTCAAATTAAAAAAAATGTTTAAAAAAATTCCTCCTGAATGTGTTATTTATTGACAACAAGGCCAAAGACCTGGTTTTGAGCTAACTAGTAGAATGATTTTCCAAAGGAGTTAGTAAAATAGTCTTCTGAAGGAAGAACCACAAACTTTAGTCAGCAGTGTGGTAATGTGTTCCTTATTCTTTCCATAAAACAGCATTTAAAAATAAAACACTCACCCAAATGTCAGAGATATGATAACAGGCTCTGGCTTTACAAACATGATTGTCCAAATATAATGTAATACTTTAGGTCATGGCCCATCCAGAATAAGGAAAACAAAATTATTCCCATCTCCAACTAAAATCTTTTTGTATGAAATGTTTTATATGAAATTCCCCCAAATGGCAGTTCTAAGTGGTAAAAACATAAACAAAATAAAATAAAAATTGTACACTTAAAAATAAAAGTGAGGGCATATTCTCACACATCAAAAATGGGAACCACGTTTATTTTACCTCTTTCTCTTACCACAAAATTAAACTATATACTCCTGCCCTCCTTTCTCCATTTTAGCCAAGCTCTGGGACAGGAATATTTGAGTAACTGGAGAAGTTGACAAAAATGACCGAACTTTAACATTTTTCTAACCAGTTCCTGTACAGGACACTTCTTTCTAGATTTCTGCAGGACTTCTGAAAGATAATCACTATCACTTCTCAGAATGGTGATATAGATGAAAAAGAAAGGGTAAGGAAAAGTCTGACAAATGTAATTTGGCACAAATGAAATGGTAGGATGAAATAATTTTAATTCAGCAAATATTTTCCTAGACTTGTCACTTAAATGCCATCTTCAAAGCTCTTAGTAGCTAAAGAATCCATTTGTTTAAACAAAAGATACTGGGAGGGGGGGTTACCTGGGGGGTTCAGTCGGTTGAGGGTCTGGCTCTTGATTTCAGTTCAGGTCACGATGTCAGGGTCATGGGATTGAGTCCTGCATGGAGCTCTGTGCTCAGTGCATAGTCTCCTTGTCCCCCTCCCTCTGCTCCTGTCCTCCCCTCCCTCTGAAATTAAAAAAAAAAAAAACCTATAAAAAAAAAAAGATACTGGGCTACTCAATGCAGAAACAAGCACTGATAATTACAGGAAGGGTTACTGTCCACATACTAGTTAGGTGACTGTTGAGGTGGACTGCCACACTCTCCCTGGGAATCAGAATGTTTGTGATTATCATGGCCAAATAGTCTGGTTCCCTCAGGGATCTTGACTGGAGAACAGAGAACCCCGGACAGACAAACACAGCAAGAAGAGGAAAGAAGATACTGAGAAACAAGAGAAAGGTGAGAAAGAGATTTGCTAACCCACAGGGACTGAGAGTGAAGAGGCATGGATGGGTAAGGAATTGTGGACAGATGGAATGGTATATTCAAAATCCATGGAGCTGCTTAGCTTGCTTCAGAAACTTAACATTAATTAGAACTTGTGTAGGCACAAACTTAAAGACAGAGTTTCAGTACTTCCTTCTTTTATTCAAGACCTCTGAATCGTGACTTCCTGTAGGACTAGTTCTTGGCTTACTTTTCTTTACTATCCATAGTCTTTTCTTAGGGATTCATTTGTCTCAAGGCTTTAAGCTTATCCTTTCACTAACACTTTTCAAATATAGATCTCCATCCGATATTTCTCTTCTGAGCTCCAGACTCAAATATTCCCCTGCCTATCTGGCCTCTCCATTTGGATGTTACACTGGCATCTCAAGTCGAAAACATCAAAAATGGAATATATGACTCCCTTTCAAAAAAAAAAAAATAGTAGTACCTCTTGACAGTAAGTCTAGGAGACATTTCCTTGCTTCTCCCTTTCCCCTGTTCCCACATTCACTGTCATGCTGTACCTGCAATTCATCTGCTTTTCACCATGTCCTCTTTCACCAACTTAGGTCAAGCTACTGTCATCACCTAGGACACCAGGATAGCCTAAGTGATCTCTCTAGTTTCTTTTTTACCTCCACACTCCTTTTATATACCCCACAGTATCCAGAGTCATAGTTTAAGAGATAACAATAGCTTCTGCCACCATCACTAACATGTATATAGGGTTTAAAATATTTGTACACTTCCCACATGTTAACTCATATAAATTACCCTAAACCATATCATGCACCTGAGTACAACTCTTCCATGTTTTATGGCACCTAGAATAAACACAAAAGTAAATAAGTACCCCCTCAAAATCCTACAAGAAGCCAGTGCCTGCTTCTCCAGTCTCAAATCAATAAGCCCTCTCTTCCTACTCAATTTATGCAAGTTTCTCAATTTTCTGAACCTGCCAAGTTCTTCTAGACACAGTTCTCTGTGTCCTATATTTCCTCTGCTAGAAGCCTTTCCCCAGACTCCTTGTCTTACTGGGTTTTTTATAATCCTTTAGGGTCTAGCTTCATTACTACCTCCTTCTGCAAGAATACCCTGACCACTCCCTCTGAAATAGTCCTCACTTACTCTTAGTCATATAACTTAGTTTACTTATTGCATGGTTCAGGTCATAATCAATACAATTTCCATTATATAAACAAACTTTTAATTCGTGTCTCCCACACTAAAATGCATGCTCTGTGAATGCAGAATTCTGTCTTGTTTTTACTTGTCCCCCTGGGTTTTCAGTATAGTCCCTGTCACCTCGTAGGCACTTAGTAAATATTTGTTAAGTGAATGAAGTAAATGTGTTTAAGAATTGGTCATGATAGATCAATAATTAATCACCCCCAAATCTCAATGGCTTAACCTCAAAACAGGTTTATTTTTGGCTCACAGAACAGTCCAAAATAGGTCAGTGAGGATGTTAGAAACTCCATCATCTTCAACATGTACCTTCCACTATTTTTTAGACAATGATATCCAGTTGGCAGATGGGAAACAGAAAGGGAGAAAAAGAGAGAAAAAAAGGGAATAAAGGTACACCTTCTCTTAAATTCTGTAGGCATAACTGGTAAATGCTACTCATGATCATATTCTAACATCCAGAACTGGTCACATAACCCCAGATGGGCTATGGAAACATCACTTAGCCCCATATCCAGGAAGAAATAATAGATTTAGCAAGCATCCAGCTGTCCTCTTCTACCCTGTAACATGGCATTTGACTGCTTATGTCTGCATCCTCTAATTCCATTGAGATGTGGGTCTTCTAGATGTCAAGGACCCATATTCTGTCCTGTACTTATGATTCAGATCAAAAATAAATACTGTTTCTATTAAAAACTTAATACATTTCACTGATTAATTGGTCAAAATGAGCATAAGAAGAGTGAACACATACTCAGCTTGCTGGCAAAGACAGAATCCTGGAATAATCAATATATCTGGTTCTAAATTACTTCCTTGAGCAAATCCTACATGCTATGTAAGATTGAGGAAGTAAATTTTGCCTGAACCTCATTTTTTTTTCCTGTCAAAATGTACTTATAGGGGCACCTGGGTGGCTTGGTTGGTTAGGTGTCTGCCTTTGGCTCAGGTTGTGATCCAAGGGTTCTCGGATCAAGCCCTGAGTCCTCTACCTCCCTGCTCAGCAGGAAGTCTGCTTCTCCCTCTAGCCCGCCCCACCACTTGTGCTCTCTCCCTTTCTCAAATAAATAAATAAAATCTTAAAAAAAGAAAAGACATTTATATTATTACCAAATCATAGCAAATTAATGGATTTTAATGACTTAAAATACATTTGTAAATATTACATACTATGTGCTCAGGTATCCTTATAAGCTTAATTTAGAACCAGGATGCATAAACCCTGTATCTTTTAACAAAAGCTGAAAGACTGTATTTCTATTATTTAATAGAAAAATAGTGACTGAAGCTTGTATAAGGGTATCTTATAAACTAACAAATGAAAAATATTTGTGTTTTAAAACTGAAACTATTATTTTATGTGTTCACATATAAAAACTTTTTCAGCCAAGTTTTTGCTTCATTAAAAATAAATTTAATGGAAATTCTCAGTGTTCAGTTCTCCCAATGACAAGCCTAGTTTTCATACCAGGCCCTTTAATCTGAGAAACATCTTAATTACTGAATTAAATTATCTCCTATTAATACAATAGAACTTAATTGATTATACTATTATTATTATCTTTGAACTAGAATAACGCAATACTTTTGTTTCTATTTACAATTTACATTACTTTGATTATGCTAACTTGCTTTATTTATTTCCTTACCAGGCTCAAAGTAAACTCAATGAAATGTGATTTCCAAATTTCAGAACCTAAACTCTAATATGTTTTAACCATACTACTGACAAGTATTTCTGAAAGATCTTATAATAAAAAACTAAAATATGTTTATGAAGTATTTTTTTAATCTTATAATTTTTAGAGGACATTCACATTACTTCATTTGATTTTTACCAAAATCCCAAGTCAAGCAGCCTTTACAGGTGTGCAATTTTCCTCATGTCCATTTTACATATGAAGAAAATTTTGTCCAGAGATGCAACTGTGATCTAGCTTTTATGTAACAAAACATCCTAAAATTTACTAGCTTAAAGAAAATAAACTTTGCTTATGATTCTACAGTTGGTAAGTTAGTCTTGGGCTCAAATGAGTGGTTCTTCTAACCTTGGCTAGAATCACTCATACATCTGTAGTCACCTACAGGCAGACTAGAAGGAATTGCAAAATGTGCAGCCAAATGATATGCACTCGTTTGTGTTGTTGCAAGCATTACTTCAATTTGATTCATAACTGCTGATTAGTATTCCATTATATGAATATATCATAATAGACTTATTCATTTGCCTACTGATTGGCATGTGGGTTGTTTCCAATTTGTGCTATTACAAATAAAGCTATGATGACTTTTTGTGTCCATGAATGTCTTTGCATGAATACATGTTTTCTTTTCTCATGGGTAAAGATCTAGAAATGTAATGGCTGAATTATATGGCAGAGGTAAATTTAACTTCTTAAGATAACTGTCAAACTGAGGGATGCCTTGGATGGCTCAATCAATTAGGCATTCAACTCTTAATTTCAGCTCAGGTCATGATCTCAGGATCATGAGATTGAGCCCCTAATCCAGCTCCGTGCTGGGTGTGGAGCCTGCTTGAAATTCTCTCTCCCTCTGCCCCTCCCACCCTGCTAGCTATTTCTTTAAATTAAAAAAGGGAAAAAAAATTGTCAAACTGATTGCAGTGTGGTAGTAAGATTTTCTGTCCCCACCAGCAGTAAAACAGAATTCTAGTTGTCCTATATCTTCCCCAACACTTAGTTTGGCTGGCATCTTAAAGTTCTAGACATTCTAAGATATCTACAACAGTTCCTCATCGGGTTTTAATTAGTAATTTCTTAATAATGTGAACATCTTTTTATTTCCTTATGTACCATTCACATAGTATCTCTGGTGAAGTGTTTATTCATATGTCTCACTCGTTATTTTATTGACTTGTTAATTATAAGTCAATTTTATATTACTTAAATATAAGTACTTTGTCAGATTTTTAAAAATATGTTATTATTTGTTTTTCCTAGTCTTTTCATTTTTTTAACAATGACTTTTGAATAACTAAAGCTTTTAATTCTGTTGAAGCTCAACCTATTGATTTATATTCTATTGTTATTCTTACTATTTATGTCCTACTTTAAGAAATATTTGCCAAATTCAAGGTCAAAAGATTTGCTCCTATGTGTACTTCCAGAAATTTTCTACATTTAGCTCTTAAAATTACATCAACAATCCGAGTTCATTACTATATGTGCTGTGAGCTTTTAAAACCAACCACATCAATAATTACATTTTAAGTAATTCCAAAGAAAAGCCAGAGAGGATCCAACTGGATAAAAGAATAAGGAAGAACTATGTATTGTCTACAAGAAAGGAATCTTAACTAAAAAGACAGAGAGCTGTACTAAAGGTACAGGTACTAAAGGTACTAAAGGACAGAAATACACCATGCAGTTAAGGGGCTGTGTAATATCAAGCAAAACAGATGTCAAGACAAAAAATATTGTCAGAAAGAGGAATATTTCATAGTGTTAGATGTGTCAAATTATCAACAAGTTACAACTCTAAATGTATGTACACTAAAAGGAAACACTATAAGCTAGTAAAATATTGGTTTAACCTAGGAGTATGAATAAAATCATATATAAATATAGTAAATAAATTGAACACTAAACTAAATAATAATATGCCATACAAAAGAAAGGTTTGTTCCAGGAATGTGAAGATGAATTCACATTAAAAAGCCAATATAGACCATCAAGTTAATAAATTAAAGGAGAAAAACATCTAGAACTTATTTTTTAAAAAGGAGAATAATTCATATAATTTAGTGTTTATTACTAACTTGGCTAAATAAAGATTAAACTAATTAAAATTATTAATTAATTATTAATGTAATCAATTAATCATTGCAATTAATTAATGCAATTATTGTAATAATTGCAATGGCAATTATTAATTAATGCAATTAATTAATTATTAATGCAAAATGAACAAGTGAATACAATACTGAAGAGTAAGAAATTGGGTAAACAATGTAAGAACATACAAATATTTTCAAATTAGATCCATTAAATCCCTGAAAATAATTTAAGAATGCATTGACATTGATAAGAATTTAATAAGATATTTTGAAAAAGCATTCACAAGAGTATTTTTTTCTTTTTTTTTCTTTTTTTTAAATTTATTTATTTGTCAGAGAGAGCGAGCGAGCACAGGCAGACAGAGTGGCAGGCAGAGGCAGAGGGAGAAGCAGGCTCCCTGCTGAGCAAGGAGCCTGATGTGGGACTCGATCCCAGGACACTGGGATCATGACCTGAGCCGAAGGCAGCTGCTTAACCAACTGAGCCACCCAGGCATCCCATACAAGAGTATTTTTTCTATAGAGCAGCAATAAAAAATGAAAAATGATGCATTAAAAACAAGTATGATCCAAATAGTACACAGAATTTCAAAATTCACAGAATTAAAAATCACCACAAATTATTCAAACCACTATAAAGCAAAAGATTAGTCATTTTTGTTAGATATACCATAATCCTAGTTGAGAGTGTTAATATCCTAAGAATGTAATTTCTCCTCACACTTATTTATGAATTCAATGTTCTTTTGATCAAACTCTCAAAGGGATTATATGGGGAAAATACGGCAATTTAATTTAAAGTTGACTTATCAAAAATGCATATGCCAGAATAACAAAGAATATTAAAAAGCAATTATGCTCACTAAAGTAATAAAAAAATCATAAACCTATATAATTAAAAGCATGAGACTGTGTAGATCCACAGAGATGAAGCTCAGTTTTAAAAAAGGGACTATAGGGGCACCTGAGTGGCTCAGTGGGTTGGGGCCTCTGCCTTTGGCCAGGATCATGGTCCGGGGGTTCTGGGATCGAGCCCCGCATGGGGCTCTCTGCTCGGCGGGGAGCCTGCTTCCTCCTCTCTCTCTGCCTGCCTCTCTGCCTGTCAAATAAATAAATAAAATCTTTAAAAAAAATAAAATAAAATAATAAATAAATAAGGGACTATATATCTATTTAAGTATCTATCTAAGCATCTGCTGCATATTCACACTGCTGAATCCAGATATCCATCGAACTATCCAAATAATTTAATCTTATAAAACGTGGCTAACTTTTCAACCAGTGAGGAAGAATAGCTATTCAATACATAGTAAATGAACAACTGGCTGTCCATTCCGGAAAAAAAAATGCACACACAGACACACACACATCTTAATTCTTTCCCCATGCCATAAAACTTACCAAATTCAAAAGAAATAAAGTTTGAAAAATAAAAAACAAAACCATACAAATTTTAAGGTATGGGAAAATTTGGGGAGATATATAAGCTGTCTTTTTGTATGTTTAAAACCTCACATTTAAGGGACGCCTGGGTGGCTCAGTTGGTTAAGCAGCTGCCTTCAGCTCAGGTCATGATCCCAGCGTCCTGGGATCAAGTCCCACATCCGGCTCCTTGCTTGGTGGGGAGCCTGCTTCTCCCTCTGCCTCTGCCTGCCACTCTGTCTGCCTGTGCTCGCTCGCTCTCTCTCCCTCTCTCTCTGACAAATAAATAAATTTAAAAAAAAATTTTAAAACCTCACATTTAAAAAAACAAAAAGTTGAGGAAGAAAAAGTATAATATTACATTAACAAATTACATGATTACTGGGAAAATTATTATTATTTCCTTTGAGGACCACTGTATAAAGTAGATGAACTAATGTAAATAAAGCTTAATTAAGAATTTGGCAAATGATGAAAAATACTTGTTTTTTTCTTTCATAAGTCACTTTTGAATTTCTATGATATACCCAAGAGGTAACTTTCCCAAAATAAGCCAACCTATACTACAGCAACTGAAAAACAAACAAAACAAACCAATGATGGCATATAGGGTTGGCGAGATCCCTGTGCCCCACACAACAAAGACTTCCTCTTATTGCATCAACTCCTGCTTCTTATTTTTTCACATCCAAAATTTATTTTCACATCCAAAATTTTTCACATCCAAAATAATATTTTCAATTATGTATATTTATATTTAAATGGTTGCTATAAAAAATTAGTTAATAGTTTATCCTTTCTTTTTAATATTTGCCATCATATATCCCTCCCAAAATTATTCTGATATATTTCTATAGATCAAATGTTCATCATTACTGTTTCATTTGAACACCAAAACTTCAGGTTCTCAATTTCCTGAGGTCCATTTTGATTTGTTATCCACGGCTGGTTTCCCTTACCAATTTTTCCCCTAAAAAAACTCCAGAGTGTAACATTTTCGGTGTTCTCTGATGTTTGGCTACAATTTGTGTGTGTGTGTGTGGTAATAAAAATATGTAACATTAAATTTATCATCTTAATTACTTTTCAATGTATAGTTCAGTAGTGTCAAGTATATTCCTATTATTATAAAGATCTTGCAACCCTGAAACTTTATACACACTGAATGCTAATTTCCCCTGGCCCCCGCTCTCAAACCCCTGGCAATCACCTTTCTACTTTCTGTTTATATGATTTTGGCTACTTTAGATACTTCATACAAGTGGAATCATATAGTATTTGTCCTTTTTCTGACTGGTTTATTTTGATTATAATAATGTCCTCTAGGATCACCCACACTGTAGCATATAATAGGATTTCCTTCCTTTTTAAGGCTGCCTAATATCCCACTGTATATTTATACCATGTTTTCTTTATTTATTCATCTGTTAATGGGCATTTGGGTTGTTTCTACCTTTTGGCTATTATGAATCATGCTGCTGTAAATACTGATATGCCAAGATCTCTTAAAGATTCTGTTTTGAATTCTTTGGGATATATACCTAGAAGTGGGACTGCTGGATCATGTAATTATTTTTTTAACTTGTTAAGAAACCTCTTATTATTTTCCTTATAAAATGGCTACACCATTTTGTATTTCCATCAACAGTACACAAGGGTTCCAACTTCTCTGCTTCCACACCAACACTTCCTATCTGTTCTTTTAAATGGATATCATAATAGGGGTGGGATAAAAATCTCACTGTGGTTTTGATTTGTATCTCTCTAATGATTAGTGATGTTAAGTATTTTTTTCATGGCTAACTGGCCATTTATATGCCTTATTTAAACTGGTATAATGGTTTTGTCACTGCACTTTCTATTGCCTAGAATATTGTTAACCTTGCTCCATTGTCCTCTAGCATGGAATACTGCTTCAAGAATTCCTTAGGACAAACTGATGTTTCTTCTTATAGGTTTGCATTTGTTGCCTGGAAAGCTAAATAACTCCCTTTTCAACTTTTAGGCTAATTCATTTTACTAAATTATGTCTCACTAACTACTGCACTCATGAATTACTTTTAGAATTAGTGTGCCTTTTCAGTGCATAGTTTCAGGTCTTTCTATATTTCAAGAAGAATGTCTTATGAAGTGCAGCAATAGTCAGATTAATAGTGGAGATTTCTGGAGTCAGAAGGCTTTGGTTTGGTATCTGGTATCATCCCCTACAAGTTCCATGTTCCTTAAAGTTTTTTTAATAGTGCTATGTTCCTTCTTCACATGCAAAATGGAAACAGACATTATAGTGATACCAACCTATTAGGTTCTAGTAAGGATCAAATAAATTTGTAAATGCCTTGTTTAATAGAGTCTAGAAAATAGAAGCTAAAATGAGTACTAGCTATTAACTATCAGGTAGTATAATACTCTTTACCTGCTGAGTCGTTTCAAAGATTGCCAAACAATCCCTGCCATTCTGCATCAATTTTTCAAAGTCACTTTTCCACTTCATCAATTAAGGAGTAGTGTCTGCTTCTTCCCCTCTTGAATCTGACCTACCCCTAACTGAGCAACAGAATGTGGCAGAACTTGATTCTTTGCTTCAGCTTTAAGCCTCATTCTATTACTATCTTAGTTGCTGAGTTGTGGAAAACAATGTGAAGAGAGGTCATGAAGAAGCCATCAAAGTCCAACCCATGTAAATGAAGCCACTTTATATCCTGCATCCCCAAATGAACCTTCCCAGCTGACACCAGGCAGAACAGAGAGGAGCCATAATCATAGAGCCATGCCTGAACAGTCTCTCACAGAACTGCAAGCTTTAAAATAATTATGAATTTAAGCTATTGAACTTTGAGGGGTAGTTTGTTATGCAGTAAGAGATAACCAAAACTATCATAGTCATGTTATTTGTCTCTATCTTTTATTGTTCAGCTTCAGGGTGATTAACTTCAACATGCTATTTCAACTTTGTGTGTTAGTTCTTCTTACTCACCTTTTTTTATTTTCTTACATTTGCAGTGTACCTTTGTGTGTGTGTGTGTAATTTTGTTAATGGGAATTTTAGCATTCCACTTAAGAGCACAGACTCTGGAGCCAAACTTCTTAATTTAAAATTTCAGTTCCATCACTTAGTCATTATAAAACTTTGTGCCTTGTGCTAAAGATCTTTGTGACTCAGTTTTTTCATCTGTAAAATGAAAATCATAGCCTACCTTCTAGGACTGGCATGAGAATAAAGTTAATACATATAGACTGCTCAGAGCATTAACCACTGTGTTAGCTATTATTATGTCACATCGCTTTACTGAAAATATTTCCTGCTTAAGTTCCATCCTTGTGTAAATCACTCACATGGATGTTATTTAAATACCTGAGTTATACTTTATTACAGACTTAAATCTTTACAAGTTTTTGCAAACTATGTTCTGCTTTTACACCCCCTCTCCTCTGCCATGTTTGCTTCGTTTTCATGATATTTCATTTCTTCCTACCCAGCATGTATAACTTTGTCCAGGTTTTATACCTATTCTGATACAGTTGAGATTAATTTTGTTTATTACATTTAAAATTTACCTGGTACTTACTTGTCTTTTCTTTATATCTTTTATATCTTTATTTTCTTTTATATCTTTATGTCTTTTCTGAGTTATAATTTGATAGGTGGATAGTACAGATAGTTCACTGTTCTATAGTATGTGGTGTGGACAGGGGATAAAGGAGAGATAAGAGCCACACTGGCATCTTGAATATTCCTTATGGGAAGACTACATCTCTCTTACATGTCCTGATGACTTAACTATTCTCTGACATTTGTTCCAATTAAATGTAGTTCTGTCCTTAGGAGAAGAAAACCACCACTCCCACCCCTGCCCACCATCATCACAACCAATGCTGTGACTAATTTAAGAACTTAGGACTTTATCAGAAACATTCAGATCTACTTGTTGATATTGATTTTCACATTTCTCTCCCCATCAGCAATTAGTACGAACCCTCAACATTCTATATAATAAAAGGGAGGGAAATAATATCTCCTTCCATTGAGATTTAAGGTTATTAGACTTTTCAGGATTTTTTCAATTCATTAATGCGAATGCAAAATACAATATCATGACTAAATATAGCACAATTCTGCCCTGAAATTTCCTGTATTTCCTTGGCCATTACTATGGTCTGACTGTGTCCTCCCAAAATATGTATGCTGAAATTCTAAAGCCCAATGTGACAGTATTTGGAGATGGGGCATACAGGAGGTGCTTAGATCATGAGGTTGGGGCTTTCATGCATGAGATTAGTGTTTTTGTAACAGAGATCTCACAGAACTTCCAAGCCCCTTCTGTCTTATGAGTATATGATGAAGGTTCATAAACCAGAAAAGGCCCTCACCCAACCATGCTGTCATTCTGATCTCAGACTTCCAGCCTCCAGAACTGTGAGAAATAAATTTCTGTTGCTTTTAAGATACTCAGTCTATGGTATTTTGTTATAGCAGACCAAACAGACTTAAGACAGAAAACTATTTTTTAATTTATGATATAAGGTCATGCCTTCTTTGCTGTTATTCTTTGTATTTGTTTGTATATAGGTTTGTCTGTAATAACGAAAGAGGAATTACCTTTTATCTCCTATATGAAAAAAAGTAGAGACCCAAATTCCATATGCCACTTGTTCTTGGGAATTAAAACCCCCTTTGAATATAACAATCGCAGAAAAAAATTCTAGAATGACCTCAAACAAAATAGGTTGTTGTTTATAAACTAAAATCATATAGTGGTGCCTGGGTGGCTCAGTCAGTTAAGTGTCTGCCTTTGGCTCAAGTCATGATCCCAGGGTCCTGGAATTGAGCCCCAGATAGGGCTCCCTGCTCAGCAGAGAGCCTGCTTCTCCTCTCCCTCTGCCTGCTGCTCTGCCTACATCTGCTCTCTCACTTTCTCTCTCTCTGTCAAATAAATAAACAAAATATCTTTAAAAAATCATATATTTTTCAAAAAGACAACTTCGCACTTTTGTAACTGTTTGCTTTGAAATGATTAGAAAGGAAATTATAGAAAAAACAGTAATACTTTTCTAAGTAAATATGTTACACTGATCTTAATTCACTCTTGGATGTACTTGACCTGAACCATCTCAACTGCCATCCACTGTGTCCCCCCCAAAATTTTTGCTTGATACATTATCACATTCATGTCCTTTGGCATTGGAAGTAAAATATTTATTATCACATTCATCTTTCATTGGTCTAGAATTTGACATTTATGTCTCAGAAGATCCTTGAAGGTAAGCTCTCCACTATTTTTTAAAACCTTTTCTCATGATAGTTCAAAAACATAAACTTCATTAACTAAAAAGAGGAGAAAATGAGATAATTGCTATACTTAATATTTATATGATGATTTATTATTTTATTTGTTTGTAATGTAAGTCCTTTTAGAGTTTAATTAATCCCACTTAGTGTTTAAGTATCCTATAGATCTGCCAACAGGAGTTCAATTTCTAGTTGCTGTTTATTAGCAAGATAATTGTGCTTATTACTTAAGCATGGTGCCTCCCTGGCATTCAGCCCAGATGGAGTATTTTATATGTATTATATCTGAAAAGGAAAGGATACATTTCATCAAAAGCAGATGTTTAAACAATATTAAGAACTTAAATTTTTCAAACCACCATAACGCACCAAATTGGAGTTAAAGCAATGTAGCAGACCCAAATACATTAAACTCATAAACTAGAACATTTTCACTTAAACTGCTAAGTCTATATTTACCTCTCTCAAAGAGTTTTAGTTTTATTTATACACACACATATATACACACAGGTGTTTTACATTTCAAGCTTAGTTGGCTAAACTACCTTTGTTTGCCTGTAACATTATTTTTTTTTCTGAAAAATAATTTTCAAACTTGGTAAAGCTTTCTTTTTGAAAGCTTTACCAAGTTTCCAATTATAATATAAATTTATTTCAAAATACATAGGATAACAGATAGAAAAAGAAAAAAATTAAAATCTTGGGGGAAACTGTGCCAAATTTTAACTCTAGGAATTAAAAATGGAGGACTGACAGTTTAGCTCTATCATTTCTCCTTTACCAACCTCATTTCAACAACCTGATGACAAACTGTGCTTGAGAACAACTTTGAGATAAAATTTATGCTAAAAAAAAATGAGAGTATCTGGGTATAAAATTTGAATATTCTCTACTGTGGCCCACAAAAATCAGGTCATTAATATTAATTCCAAATAACCCAAGGAGAAAGGACATTAGAAAGACTGGGTTGGGTCTAGATTTGATTATTAAAGGAAGGAGTCACTCTCCACAGGTATATAATCCTTGGTATATATCAGAGACAAGATCTTCACTTTCTTAATTCTAATAAGCACCTTCTATAAAGCCTAAGCTTTTAGAGGACAGGAAAATATTAACTCATCATTATAATATCAGCATTGAACAAAATATCAGGTTTCTGGAAGTGTCTTACCAAATGATTGCTGAATGGCTGATGAACAAATGGTGGAGTGGTCCATAAATATAGCAGTATTACATTAAAAAGACATTACTTAAAATGTTAAATGACTTATGATAGAACTCAAATCACAAAAATGTCATTTTTTTTCATAAAAATGAACTTATTTTAATTATATAGTGCCATATGGTTATTTTAAATAATATACTCTCAAAGCAAAGAACTAAAGGAATAAAGACACACCTTAAATATTATGAAGTCTCAAATATAACAAGAGTATACATTCACGAGAGCATCCAAAGCAATGTTGATAATTTCCTATTTAGGGATTCCTGGGTGCCTCAGTCAGTTAAATGTCCAACTTAACTTGATTTCCACTCAGGTCATTATCTCAGGGTTGTGAGATGGAGCATTGCATAGGGCTCCATGCTAGGTGGGAAGCCTCCTTAGGATTCTTCCGCTCTCTCTCTGCCCTTCCCACCTCTCTCTCCAATAATAATAACTATTATTATTATTATTATTATTATTTCCTATTTTTAAAAAAAATCTTTTAGAAACCTACTTTACTAGTGATGAGATGAAAAGAGAGCTTGGGAAAGAAGCTATTTATCTTTTCTTATAAATTCCACTTGCCCTTAAAATGTGATGATTCTTTCGGCCATTGTGCTACATTTATATGTGCCCAAGAAAAAGACTTCAAGGAGAAAAGAAAATATATCTCTCTGTTCTCTCTTCTTATCATCTTCTTTTTCTTCTTGGTTACCTCAGAAACCAGGAGATAAATATAACATAGGAGGTTAAAAGAAAAAGTCTCCCTAGAACTTCGAAAACACTTCATCAAAATGAAATAAAATTTCTCTTATCCAGTATATGTTTTTTTCTTCTATGGCTTCAGTTTTATTTTTGTGTGTCCTCATTTCTACATGCTTTTTCCAAACTACTTAAAATATCAGTAAGAATCTACATGACACCTACAGTTTAAAAATGCAAATGGTAATAGTACATCTTTCTCAAGGCACTTTTATAGACTTTGAGCTTCTAGATTTCTGTCACACATGCATAGCTTTGTTACACATATAGTATTGTTTTACATAATTAGTTATCTTTAATTATATGTCACAATATGTTTTTGTAAGCTACAGAGACTGATCCAGAAAACAAGTATGCTGAATGTGGAAAATAGAGATTAGAAGACTCAGACTAGACAGTAAAGTGTTAATGAGCATCAGGATTATATTTTCCTATAAAGTAGAGCAGATGAAGATCAGAACTAAATGTAAAATTGGCCTGAAATATGACTGATATAAAATGTTAATGGACACCTGCTCTTACATGCATGTCATGTAGGTTTGGTTGGCTCCTTACCAGCTTCCATAACCATGTTAATTTACAGATATGAATGTACCATCGCATGAAGCATCCATATGGAACACCATCACTTGAAGAAGTCTTGGTAGCTTCTGGTGGCTTACTCTATTTGCCCAGATGTACAACTGATAATTTATACTTGAACAGTTTCCATGTAATGCTATCTACAGCTAACACATCTTTAAGACCTCTCTTTCAAGGGGCATAACCAAACAGAAGACTTAAGAACTTCTGATAAATAAACACTATACAGAGGGTAGTATCACTCCTCTGGACAATCCAAAAAGAATGGAAATGATTCAAGAGACTCTTAATCTCACAAAACAAACTGAGGGTTGCTGGTGGGTAGGGGGTAGGGATAGGGTGACTGGTTAATGGACACTGGGGAGGGTATGTGCTATGTGAGTGCTGTGAGATGTTTAAGCCTGATGATTCACAGACCTGCACCCCTGGGGCAAATAATACATAGGAAGGAAGGAAAGAAGGAAGGAAAAGAGAGAGGGAGGGAGAGAGAGAGAGAGAGAGAGAGAGAAAGAAAATGATTCAAAAGTTAAAGAAAATGATTCAAAAGTTAAGTTAAAATGGATTAAAGACTTGAAAGTAAAACTTGAATCCATAAAACTTCTAGAAGAAAACATAGACAGTAAGCTAAGCTCCTTGATATCTGTCTTGGCAATGATTTTTTGGATTTGACACCAAAAGCAAAGGCAACAAAAGCAAAAATAAACAAGTGGGACTACATCAAACTAAAAAGATTCTGCACAGAAAAGGAAACCATCAACAAAAAGAAAAGACAACCTACTGAATAGGAGAAAATATTTAAAAATCACAGATCTGATAAGGGGTTAATATTCAAAATATATATAGAACTCAATGACAAAAATCCAAAAATTCAACTCAAAATTAGCAGGAGAGCTGTACAGACATTTCTCCAAAGATATACAGATGACCAGTAGGTACATGAAAAGATGCTCAACATCAGTAATCATCAAGGAAATGCAAATCAAAACCATGATGAGCTATTACAGTATGACTATTATCAAATAGACCAAAAAAAAAAAAAAAGCAAGTGTTGGCAAAAATGTGGATAAAAGGGAACCCTGTGCACTGTTGGTGAAGAATAAATTGGTGCAGCCACCGTGGAAAACAGTATGTAGGGTCTTCAAAAAATTAAAAATAGAATTACCATTCAATTTAGCAGTTCCTCTTCTGAGTATTTATCTGAAGAAAACAAAAACACTAAGAATGATATGTGCACCTTTAAGTTCATTGCACCATTATTTACAATACCCAAGACATAGGAGCAACCTAAGTAAACACTGATGAATGAACGGATAAAGGAAATGTGGTATACGTGCACACACATGCATGTGTGCACACGTGCACACATACACACGCACACACAAATACATACAGGAATATTACTTAGCCATAAATGAATGACATCTTGCCATTTGCAAAAACATGGGTGGATCCTGAGGGCATTATGCTAAATAAAATAAGTCAGAAAGAGAAAAATAAATATCATGTAATCTCACTTATATGTGGAATCTAAAACAATAAAACAACAGTAACAACAAGAAGGTCACAGATATAAACAGACTGGTTACCAGAAGCAGAGGGTAGGGACATATGCAAATGATTAGAGTCAAGAGGTACAAACTTTCAGTTATAAAGCAAACTATGAAGATGTAATGTACAGCATGGCAATTATATTTAATAATACTGCATTGCATATTTGAAAGTTGCTAAGAGAGTAAATCCTAGAAGTTCTCAAGATTAAAAAAAAAAAAACCTAGGGGCGCCTGCGTGGCTCAGTGGGTTAAAGCCTCTGCTTTCGGCTCAGGTCATGATCCCAGGGTCCTGGGTTCGAGCCCCGCATCTGGCTCTCTGCTCAGCAGGGAGCCTGCTTCCCCTCCTCTCTCTCTGCCTGCCTCTCTGCCTACTTGTGATCTCTGTCAAATTAAAAAAAAAAAAAATTAAAATAAATAAATAAATAAAAAACTTAACTATGTACAATGACAGATGTTAACTAGACTTATTACAGTGATCATTTTGCAATATATACAAATATCAAATCATTATGTTGTATTCCTAAAACAATAATGCTGCATGTCAATTATACAAAGAGGAAGGGGAGGGGAGGGGAGGGGAGGGGAAGGGAGGGAAGTGGAGAGGAGGGGAGGGGATAGGAGGGGAGGGGAGGAAGGATAGGAAGGAGGAAGGAAAGGAGGAAAAAAGGAAGGGAAGAAAGGAGGGAGGGAGGTGTTCAATGAAGGATCTCTAAATTTAGACATATCCTGCTCACTGCGATTGTAGGTAAGTCTCTAAACCTCTGTTTGCTCATCTGGTTGTTATGAAAATTAAATAAATACACTAAAGTAGATGTAATAAAAACTCAAAACCTCAGTAATGGTCTTCAGCATCATCAAGTAACATTTATAATGTTTACATTTTAAAATTTAAGTAGCTACTACTCCTAAGAGGTCCAATATATCAGGAACAAAGAAACATTTTAAGTTAAGCCCAGAAGAATCCTTTTTATTGGAAGAGAATGTTTACCATGTGAAATGAAGACAATGGACTCTGTGCTACAACATTTAAATGTAGTTGTTTGTTATCTAGTGTTATTCCTCTGAATTACAGTTCTGAAAGCCTGTCAGCAGGAGAATAATCTTCCCAAAAACCTAATAATAAGAAGTAATCGTCAAGATGAGTATGGAAAATACAGCTGACTTAGCAGAAGTCATTTTTTTCCCCAGTTGGGTTTAGATATTTCAATAAATAGTCTGCAACATTATTGTTATTCTGATAACAAATTAACATATAGTAATAACCCACCTATAATACCACTGCTGCAGGATAACATAAGTTATCCTGCAGCAGTGGTATCCTGCTGCAGGATAACTTATGTGCACCATAATACCAGTTTGTAGTGGAAATAAAGTTGTCAAACAGTATATAGAGAGAATTCTTTACATTATATTGTAACCTTCTTACTTGTGTTATAACTGTTATTTTCATAAATGTGATCAATGGCAATAATAAACTTGGGAGACAACTGTAGTGTCTCTTGAAAAAACGTTTTTTTCTTTTGGTTACCATGTCATATTCTTATTTCTGCCTTGATCTAATGTTCAGCTTATTGACATTTTATGCTATCTTCTGTAACAAATAAGAAACTTAACTGTCTAATTGCTATGAAATAAAGCTAAGTGACTAACTACTTGAATGCTGAAGAGCTAGTTTTAATGTAAGAATGGCTCCAATGGAGCTGACCAGGTATTTCAGGCTCTTATTTAAGCCATAGGATTTCAAGGCCAGGCAATGTTATTCTTGAACCTGCATTTCCTCACCTTGCAGCAAAGACACAAAGTGATCAGTCTTGGTTTTTTACTCAGCTGACACAAGAATTTTTAGTGAGGCTGGATGGGGTGGGCTGGGACAACAACAGATATTCTCAGGCTAAAATGAAAATTCTTCAGTGATTAGAACAGTTGTCAAGTATTATAAAGAGGTAGAACTTATAAGGATAAATATTATAGGATAAAGAGTAGATGATATAAGTGAAATTATTATTTTATGGTTCTACTGATAGGTGGAAAACAGAGCAAAATTAAGAATTCCATTGAGAAGTAATAATGATTTTGGTGACTATAAATTCTTCATTAAATTAGTTTTGGCTCTGGACAATATATGATTACATTACTAAGGCATAAAATCATTTAAGATTTGTCTTACCTCAAGAAACTACAGTTAGGATATGGCAAAGCAGGTCATGGTGTTATTCAGACACTTTCAGATTTGCATTTTCCACAGTATACTTTAGCATGGTATATCATCACTACCAGAGATCAGATAATTTAGTTTATCAGCTTATACAACAACATGATACCATTCTTTATTCCTGACCCATAATTCTTATACACTTCATTGTAGAGTTGAGTTAACCCTTTACTTCTAGATCAGTATTAACTCGAGTTCTGGAATCCATCTTGCCTTTAGCCAGATATAACTTAATGATTCTAAGGTCAAACGTTAAGCCTTATCATCTTGTGAAATGTGTTCAAACCTTGACTCCACTACTGAAAACAGAAATGCTGCTCTATTTCTACAAATTTGTCCCCACCTCATGTTGCAGTATCACTAATGGTTTTTTTTTTTTTTACATCTGTTAAGTATTTTGAGGACAGTAATGATTAATTTTTCATACTTTAGAAAGGTACTCATGAAAGCAATGTGTAGAATGAATTGAACACAGGAAAGCCTACAAAGAGGCCACTGGGAAGGACTTAAGCAAAAACATAAGATATAAATCAGTACAAATGTAGCAGGAGAAGGGTGAGGTGTGTTGGTCAGAGATACAATGAATAAAAAGAAGGTGCTTAAGTGGACACTGAGAGGTTATGGCTTAATCTAAGATAGTAGTTGTTTCAAACCCAAATTGGAAAAGGTTGCAAAAGGAATCAAATGGGAGACAAAGGAGAGACAGTACTTAGCAATTTGCCAACAAATGAACAAGTGGTCACACACACCTTGAACTAGTATTATTTTAGGTCTAGAGCTTATTTGAGGAGAGTTTAATCTGATCATGAATTGATTCACTACTGCCAAAAATACTTTTATTTAACTAACAATGTTCCAGTAGTGATTCTAGATGTTGGAAATTTCAAGGTGACTAAGAAGCTGTTGTAATGTGGGTATCACAACCTTCTGCAAAACAGCACAGTTAAAAGGAAGCATTTGTCCACTAATTCAGACAAAAGAAGTTTCAATTAAAGACAGGATTGTGTTTGGCTAAACTGCTCATACTGGCTTATGTTATCGACCAGGTTCACTGCATAATAATTTGACCCTTGGCTTCACTTTGCTTGTGTTAGACATTGTCAATAATTTGGTGGCAGGACCTGTAGCTAAAGCTTTGAAAAGAATGGTGCTGATTGATCAAAAAGGTAATGTATGTGAAAGTGCTTTGCAAACTATAAAATGCAATGTCGACAAAATTGTCATCACTTTCTCTTCAAAAGGAATCTAATCTTCTAAACACCAGAAAATCATTCAAAACATGACTTTGTATCATCTGGAACGAGTCTTACAAATTGTGGTACTGGAAAATAAAATATCTCATTGCTTTCTGGAAAACACTTAACATGCACCTGCAAAATCATATATAACTTACTATGATGGTTGACTTTATGTGTATACTTGGCTGGGCCATGAGGTTCCCAGGTATTTTGTCAGACATCATTCTGAGTGTGAAGGTGTTTTTAGATGAGGTTAACATTTAAGTTGCCAGACATGGAATACAGCATAATGCCCACCATAATATAGGTGTGCCTTATCCAATCAATTTAAGTATTGAAAAGAACAAAAAGACTTGCTTCTTGAGATAGAGAAAATTCCCCATAAGACTGTCCTCTAACCTCAACTGCAACATGGCTCTTAGTGGTTCTACGGCAGACCATCTACAGACCCAAACGAGAATATCAGCCTTCCTAGGCTTTCAGCCTAACAATTTTCCGTTTGGAACTGAAACATTAGCATTCATCCATCTCCAGCCTATTAGCCCAGCCTGTAAGATTCCAGATTTTCCAGCCTCCATAATCACATGAGCCAATTATTTATGGTAAGCCTCTTTACATAAAGCCTATTCATTGTGATACTGTGATTTATAAGAAATACATTTTGTTAGGGCGCCAGGATGGCTCAGCCATTAAGCATCTGCCTTTGGCTCAGGTCATGATCCCAGGGTCCTAGGAGTGAGCCCCATGTAGGGCTCCCTGCTCAGTGGGAAGCCTACTTCTCCCTTTCCCAGTCCCCTGCTTCTGTTCCCTCTCTTCCTGTGTCTCTCTCTGTCAAATAAATAAATAAAATCTTAAAAAATAAATTAAAAAAATTTTTAAAAAGAAATATGTTTTGTCTTCATCCCAGTTTCTGGCCCAGAGCTTCTAGCACCCTTGGAATTTCCTAAGTGATAAGTGGTAAAAGTGTCTTGATATTCCTAACAAACCTCTCTCAACCACACCTGAGTTTATGTCAATGAGGTAACTTGGGAAAAAAACTAAGGATGAGGGCTGGTTGCTAGGGGAACAAACCATGTGAGTGGAGAGCTAGAACTTTGAGTCTCACCTTCCTGAGCTCACCTGGGGAGGGAGAGGGACTAGAGGTTCAATCACAAATCACAAATGGCTCATGATTTATTCAGTCATGCTTATGTAATGAAGACCCATTAAAACCCCAAAGAATAGGAGCACCTGGGTGGCTCAGTGGGTTAAAGCCTCTGCCTTCAGCTCAGGTCATGATCCCAGGGTCCTGGGATCGAGCCCCACATCGGGCTCTCTGCTCAGCGGGTAAACCTGCTTCCCTTCCTCTCTCTCTGCCTGCCTCTCTACCTACTTGTGATCTCTGTCTATCAAATAAATTTAAAAAAAAAAAAAAAAACAAAGAATAGAAGTATGGAGAGCTTCTGGGCTGGTATACTCATGCAAATTTGAGGAGAGGGACACACTCAAAGAGTATGGAACTGCTGTATCTTTTCCCACATTCCTTGCTCTATGCATCTTTTCCTTATGTCTATTCCTGAGTTACATCCTCTTATAATAAACCAGCAACCTAGTAAGTGAAATACTTCCCTAAGTTCTATGAACTGCTCTAGCAATTAAATGAACCCATAGAGGGGGTCATTAGAATCCCTAATCTAAAGCTGTTCAATTAAAAGCTCAGGTACAACCTATACTTGTTAATTGATTTCTGAAGTGTGTCTGGGTAGGACTGAATATCCTCCATGTCTGACTTCAAATACTAAACCCTTCCTAGACCATTTTTTTTTTTAAGATTTTATTTTAGACAGAGAAAACAAGAGAAAGGGCATGCACACACAGAGAAGCAGGGGGAGGGGTAGAAGGAGAAGCTAAAACCTCTCCCCCTTGGAGAGCCTGACCCAAGGCTTGATCCCAACACCCGGAAATCACAATCTGAGCTGAAGGCAAACCCTCAACCACTCAACCAATTGAGCCACCCAGGTGCCATGTCCAAGAATTAGACTTTTATAAATCCCAACTTAAAGCCTTTATTTCCCATTCCCTAAAGTAATATGCAATATCTATTTTAAGAAATAAACAAAATTGGGTCGCCTGGGTGGTTCAGTTGGTTAAGCAGCTGCCTTCGGCTCAGGTCATGATCCCAGTGTCCTGGGATCGAGTCCCATATAGGGCTCCTTGCTCGGCAGGGAGCCTGCTTCTCCCTCTGCCTCTGCCTGCCACTCTGTCTGCCTGTGCTCGCTCTCTCGCTCTCTGACAAATAAATAAATAAAATCTTAAAAAAAAAGAAAAAAAAAAAGAAAAAGAAATAAAATTAAAAACTACAGAATAGCACACAAATTTATGGTAATTTCATTCGTTCCTCGAATGATGAACTTTTAGAATATAGGTGAGGTTCAGCGGGGTAGAGTCCAGAGCTGATGACCAAGAAAGAATTCTTGAGAAATCTTTGGTGCAAAATGGTGGTTTATTAAAGCACAGGGACAGGATCCATGGACAGAAACAGCTGCTGCACTGGGGTTGTGAGGGGTGGCAGGTTATATTCAATTATTCAATGGGGTCGGGGGACATAAGGAAAAAGGGAGGTTTCAAAAGAACTTTCATATGGTAAAGAGGACCTACAGGATACTGGAGGCCTTGAGGCCTTGTCACTGTCAAGGTTTTTCCCTCTAGCAAGATATTAACATTAAGATAGTTGGGAGATTCCTAAAGAATGCCACATATGTCCCACCTAGGAGTGGGGGCAGGGCAAGGTTGCAGGATGTCAGCTTTTGCTTTGTCCTCCCTCAGCCCTCTGTACCCTCATCAATGAACATATACACAACACCCCATATTAAAGTTTCTTTTCAAAAACAAGGATCAAAGAGTTATCAATTACCTTAATACTATACTATTCTCAGTAGCTAGCGCTTTGGCTTGAATTATTCAGAAAATCACCTCAAATTATTGCCTTAATTTCTCCTTGGATACAGAATCTGAGTCAACAAATATAAAGTGCTCTTCTGAAACCAGAATTCAATAAAGTTTAAATCATTTTAGGAAACTCAGCAAAGGCATCTATCTACATACCCCTGAGTAATACCTAACCCTTCTCTAATCAGTAAAGAAGCTTAAGTCAGAGATGGATCACCTCATATCAGTGAACGAATATGAAAATAAACTGCTCTGGATTTTGTCTCCCTTTCTTTCTTCATGCTCCATTAGGATGCAACATGAAATACATTTTCATTTTTCTGTTCACTAAAGTAGAATAAGTGTGGTAGAAAATGAAATTTAGCTCATTTGGACTGAGCTCAGTTTAATGAGGCTGACCTTTTCCTCTTATTTGAGAGGTTTCTTGTTTTTAAATAAATATAAACCTTATTCTAAGGAAATATTTTAATCACCCCTCATCTGGTAAACACCAAATCTCAAGCAGATGAACTATAGAAGGGTACATTTATATATGTTCTCTGCCCTTGAAGGTTCCAACATGAAATCTTAGTTAACTTTACTTAAAAATATAAAAACCAGCAGACAGATATTTATTTAAGTTAAAGTGAATGGAAACGTCAGACTGAATTATGGTTTAAAACATTTATTATACATATTGTAGATGGGAGCAATTAAGAATTCTCTTTGTCATCTAGATCTCCCTCCCAAAGCATCTCAATACCCAAAATGTTTTAATTAAGTATTCACTACACAGGATATATTACATGAGAGATTGTGGGAAAAATAAAATAATTACATAAGATCAATTTATGTTTTGGTTGGAAAATAGTTACAAGAACAAGTAACAGTTGAATTAATGTAGAAAGAATAAGGTAATTAAGGAAATAAACTCATTAAAAATTTCAGAGTTTGAAAGCCACAGGGGGGAAAAAAAACAAACAAAAATGAGATCCAAAATCCAAAATAAGTCATTTTCACAAAAAAAGTAGGATAATAAAATAAATAGTTAATAACTAGGGTTAAATACTGGGACAAGATATTAGGGGGCATGTCTGACCACTTTATAGAATTTAGGTTCTGTCTGAAATAACACAATAAATAAGCCCAAGTTCTCAAAAAAGGGGACTCAAATGAGTTAAGTTACATGTTAGTGATGAAAATTCATATGGATACTTCATTACTTATGCTTTAAACTACTTTCAAATATGGTAAGAAATTAGAACATTCCCAAAGACATCCAGCTAAAACTAAGATGCTAAATAATATGCTTTATATCTTATTTCTTAGGATCCGGTTTTACTAGCACAAAAGACAATGGATTAGAAAAGAAAAATAACTTATCTCAACTTGTAAGTTAATGTGTTCATTAACAATATTTTTCGAACTTGTCTCATTCTTCACACTGATGTTATAATAGCAACTAAGTCTGAACAGTAACTAATTAATCCATTCAATAAATACTTAAGTGCTTACTAAATACCAGGTACCTTATTAGATTAGGGATAAAACACTGAGAAAGAAGGTAAAAATAAATGCAGTTAACTAAAAACACTACCACAACAAAAAGGAAATTGTTCCTGTCTTCAATTGACTTATATCCTAAGGTGATCATTAATCAATGGCCTTTACAATTAATAATCATATAAATACATACTTACTAGGAATAAGAACTAAATCTTGCAGTTCAGGATGTGACCTAATTAAGGAATCTTTGCTGAGAATGTAATGCTTAAAGGGAGAAATTAATTATTAGAAATAAGGGGCACTTGGGTGGCTCAGTTGATTTGAATGTCCAACTCTTGATTTTGGCTCAAGTCATAACCTCAGGATCCTGAGTTCGAGCCCCTAATCAGCTCTGTGCTGGGTGTGGAAACTGCTTAAGAGTCTCTCACTTTCTCTCCTCTACCCTCCCCTACACTTCCAACTTGCATGGTCATTCTTTCTCTCAAAAAAAAAAAAAAAAAAAAAAGGTAAATGATAAAGAGGAGAGAAATTTCCACAGAAAGAAAGCAGTATGCTGGAAAAGCCTCTGTTCTTGACTAAACTCTCACTAGGTTTTCTGAGCATGACTAAGACCAGCCCTTAGGCATGTTCCTCAAGAGCCCAGTTTTAGCAAGGATCCAACTAAGTCAGTCTAGTCAGAACCCCCACCTTGGTATCTTATAAAACTCCTCATTATCCACCATCCTCCTGGCAATGTCTGATCACCCTCGCGTGCCTTCAGCAGGAATCCTGTTAGATGGTTTTACCAGAATCCTCCTTTA
>PISX010015927.1:0-47926 GCA_004024625.1 Mellivora capensis
GTGACCTGAGCCAAAGGCAGACACTTAGCCAACTGAGCCACTCAGGGATCCCGAGAGTCACATTTTTTTTCCATATTTGTAAAAAATCTTAGGTTAGTTCTAACCTAGGATTAGTGCACTGTTTCTAAAAAGCCAATACATTTTATTTATTTATTTATTTAATATATATTAATATATAATAAATATATTTATATATTTATTTTTATTTATTTAGTGCACTGTTTCTAAAAAGCCAATACATATTTATTTATGTGAATAAATATTGATAATTCTAGAATTTAAATAGAACAGTTGGCTAGGATTATGGATTTTAGGTAGTCTGTATATCTTCACAATAGCATTCTATGTGTGTAACATCTTTCACTTTTCTTAATGTTGTCATTTTATGATTTTTTTTTATTTTGGATGCTATCGATTAGTACACAAATTTCTTGTTGTATGATCTTTTCATTGTTGATCCAGTAGAAGAAAAGCAATATGCCTAACTTCTTTCACAAAATATGCTTTCATGTGCTCGCTGTTTGCATTTTTATATGCTACAGCCCTCTGCAGCTGGTTATTGCAGAGTTCCCAGATAATGACCTCAGGCTCATGCACTCCACAGTCCAGTCCTCACCAAGACCACACATAGCCTTTCTGGTAGCTCAGAGGAGCTCCTTTTTGCCTTCAGCAGTCTGGAATTCTTCATCTCATGCCATCTTGGTTCATCTCAGGTGATCACCCATGGCTGGATCATGACTCAGTTATATCTGATTGCATGTCCTCAATTAATCTTTCTCTCACTCAAGTGCAGTCTAGGAGATGCACGATCTTGTTCAAGCAAGAGCATGTGCTGCTGCTCATGGTGCGACAATGTGCACTGCACTGACAGGGAGCAAGACAAACCACTGAGGCAGCGAAGCATGTGGATTGTCAAGTCCAATGTTCAGCACCATGGGATCGCGTGGATACAGCCACTGTTTCTAAGTCTTTGGCTGGGCCTGATGCTTAATGCTACACTGAGGTCACAGAGTTCCTTGGAATACTTCTCTATGTTAGTAGACTCAAGCAGAATTCTGAGGGGAAGTTTGCTCCGTATCTCTATTACCTGTAAAGACATTTGTATTTACGAACACACTTTGGAGGACAGTTACACATACCACATGGATGTTTGGCTTCAATGGTTAGGATCCTATCGGACCCAGACTCACTGCTAAGAGTTCTCTGCACCTGATCCAGAATCTAGAGCACATCAAGGGTAAAGGCTTCCACACGCAGCAACTGCATGCAGAGTGTATCAAGCTCTGCCTGTGTTTCACACTCCTCGTCAAGCTGGCTCCTGCATCCAGGAGACTCCCAGAGCTGGATTCTGCACCACCATTTAAGGGGAACTAGACAGCCAGCTGTTGTTGGGCAGGGCCAGGAAATTCTCAGAACACAAGAAAGACATTCTAGGCTTCACACTAAATCTGTGAATGTGAATCCATCAACAGAAAAATAAAAACAAACCTTTATGTATACGATCTTATTTACTCCTAACGATACTATCAACTCCCACTAAACTGGAAATGGCATAATGTAGAATCTAGACCATCTTCATGAAATTCCTAAAGTAGAGAAAGGCATTCAGCATGGCATTGTGGTGAGAGTAAACACCAGAATGTTTAACTAGTCCATTTATTTGGGGACATACTTTACTGAAAATAATATTATAGCCCCTGGAACATCATAAAAGCCATAATGTTTTCTCCTAAAAAACAGCTATTAATCAGCCTTACTACTACTACTTAGGAAAACATCCTTTAAAAAATACTTCTAAAAGTATCCTACTAGAAAAATTGAACATCCTGGTAACTCAGATGAAAGAATGGTAGTTGCTCACTAAACTATTTATCCTTCATATATGATGATTATATAGTCATTTTGATACCAATACATATCCAAAAATATGTGATACATAAACAAAGTTTACTTGGAAGCCGCTTAAAGTTTTTCCGTAGTCACTATAATGTTGAAAGGCATGTCTTTTAGAATTACCTGTTAGCAAAATCACTATATATTTTCTTTTTTTCTTGACGTTTTGAATAAGTGCTCTGCTTTTATTTTTATTTTTTTTACAAGTTACAAATTATATTTTTAAATTTTATTTTGTTTTTTCAGTGTTCCAGAGTTCATTGTTTATGCAGCATACCCAGTGCTCCATGCAATACGTGCCTTCCATAATACCCACCACCTGGCTCACCATCCTCAATCCCCTCCCCTCCAAAACCCTCAGTTTGTTTCTCAGAGTCCACAGTCTCTCATGCTTTATCTCCCCTTCCAATTTCCCCCAATTCACTTTTCCTTTCCTTCTCTTAATGTCCATCATATGGTTTCACTTACTTGTGGAGCATAAGGACAATCACTATGTACTTTCAAAAGTTTCCAACATATTTTGTTTTCCCTTGTACCTTGAAGGCTTAAATTTCCTATTCTTACATATTATTAACAAATTTTTATGTGTTTGAAAACTCTTTCTAGGGGCACCTGGGTGGCTCATTTGGTTAAGGGTCTGCCTTCGGCTCAGGTCGTGATCCCAAAATCCCAGGACAGAGACCCACATCGGGCTCCCTGCTCACCAGGGAGTCTGCTTCTCCCTCTGACCCTCCCAAGTCTCATGCTCTGTCTCTCCCACTCTCAAATAAATAAAATCTTAAATAAAATAAATACAGATTATTCCTTGAATCATAATGATGAGAATATACTTGCTCATGAATCTTTTATTTTTTAATCCCAGGGCTATAAGCATTAGTAGTTTGTATGAGGAGATACAATTCATAAAGGCCCCGTGCTACTGTTGCGAGTTACTTCACAGTGAGATAGAGATTTGCTTCCCCTTAAAAAGGCCTTAGCCCAAAATAAGTCCTTATTTTTATGAGCTTAGAGTGTGATACAGAAATATACATTCCCCTAAGTTATCCTTATCATGGAGCCACCACCAACTGAACCAGTTCTAAGGCTATCTGAGTACTCAGTGCAACTGTGACAGACGGGTCACTTACTCACGACTCCGAGACAGGCCCTGTAAGCGTAGTCTATGCGGCACGAGTTTTTTTTTTTCTTGGTGGACATAACATTTGGACACTCACAATAAGCCATCATCGTGCCATTATAGGTAAAAGGCTTCCCTAAAAAAATGATGGCATTTGTGATATACCCCGAAATCTTATCTCATGAAGTCCCAGGGAAATATATTCATTTTCCTTTCACAAAGAAAACACATTTTACTTTCACA
Source organism: Mellivora capensis (assembly GCA_004024625.1). Classification (NCBI taxonomy): domain Eukaryota; kingdom Metazoa; phylum Chordata; class Mammalia; order Carnivora; family Mustelidae; genus Mellivora; species Mellivora capensis. The sequence continues at coordinate 3,254 of PISX010015927.1, forward strand.
AAAGTAGCTTATTGATAACTGTCCAATGAAGTGTAAATTCTACACACAAGAAATAAAATGAATCACTTAAGGGAACAGAAAAGCAGACTACAGATGTTACTGAGATTATGATAAAACACTTTTAAGTGGGTTATATGTCTAAAGTTTAACAAAAAGCACTTGCATCCCATTTTCCTGGGTAATCGATTGGACGCTGTATGCTATGTGCGGCCCTCTGATATATGAATGAACATCAGCGGTCGCCTTCTTTATTGGCCCTCATGTCTGTTTGCGGCAAAAGGTTAACAAAGAAGCATCTGAATTTAGGAATGTTGAAGCTTCGTTTAAGAGATGCATGACCTCAATCAACTCATCTACATAATTTCATTATTGTAGAAAGAGATGTCCTGCCAGGAGGCAGCCAGGGGTTGTCGCTAACCTTCAAGATGGGCCTCAGAGAAGTATACCTTCATGGCGTGTTCACACCCTTGTAAAATCCTTTCTCATACCAAATATGGTGGGCCCCTGGTTGATCCTTATGATATGGTGGCAGTGGCAATGGGGGCACTTCTGAGCCATAGAGCTTCCCTCTTGGCCTCTTGGAGAGCTCATTCTAGGGGAAGCCAGCCATCCTGTTTGAGGGTGACTAGAGGAAGCCACCCTCAAACAATCCTGTGGAGAGTCCCAGATAGAGAAGAACTGAGGCCCAGTGCCAGCAACCAGAACCAGCTTGCCAGCCACATGATTAAAGCACATTAGAAGCCAATCTTCCAGCCTCAGTCAAGCCTTTAGATGACCCAGCTCACTATCATTGGTCACGAGATATCCAAATCAAGAACTGTCCTGCAATCCTTCCAAAATCACAGAAATCACGAGAGATGACACATAACCATTGTGTCAAGCTACACATTTTGAGTAACTCATTATGCAGCCATAATAACTGATACAAACCTCAAAGTTGCCATGAAATCCCCCGTCTTGGTCAACTGTGTACATGGGGCAATGGTGGAGATTCAGATGGCAGATGCTCACTAACTCCCGGGGTTACTGTGAGGTTCAGCAGCTCAGATTTCAAGGTCCCTATGCTTAGGTACTCACTCCAGAATTAAGGGATGTGAGGACATCCCATCTGCCTAGCCAAGCACACATATTAGATCTGAGGTATTAGGTTTTCATGGCATCATCCAGTTTAATGTCTGTCTTCCTCACTGGACTATATATTCTATTACTCAGGCACAGTGGTGCATTGACTACAACAAGAACCATGCCTTGCACACAGTAAGTGCTCAGTAAATGTTGAGCAAAGAATGGTTTATATATTAATACTTAGAGAAAAAGCTAACCAAATCATTACCTGAAGCCATATGAGTTCGGGGAGAGGACTTAATTTCAGTCCAAATCAAGTGCTGCAAAGTTTTCTTTATACTTTAAGGCAGTTTTCAAACCTTAGTTGGGCTGTTTTGTTTGTATGTGTACTGAGCTGGTTGGTGGTGGAGATGCTCACGACCAGTTCCTCTCTAGACATATCATGGGCTGGATGACAAGACAAGGTGGCTTTAGAGTATTAGGATATTCTTATGGTCTCTGGAACTGGGGAGCGGCCATCACTAGCGCTGCCTTGCCCTCTCCCAAAGACACACAGAATTCTGAACTTGCCAGTCCGTTCACTGGGGGGGCGCACCATACACTCCTAGTTCTGGCCAAAGACATCTGAGCGCAAAAGCGGGTGCCACTTCCAGGCTCGACCATGAGATGCCAAGCCAAGGACCTCTAACATTCCCACTTCCCTCCCGGGGGATGGCGCAGGCAGGCATGTCATGGTGGAACCTCAGTGAGCCTGGACCCCTGAGTGACCACAACAAGCAGACCCATGTTACACTCACAGCTTGTATAAGAGACACACTTTTTTATTGTGTTACGTCCTTGAGGATATTAGAATATCCTCAGCATTATTAGAATATACAGAATATATATTAGAATATATTAGAATATATAGCATTATTACTGTCTATCCTGACTTAACACAAAAATGGCAAAGTGAGATCTAGGTAATTATAATGCGAACAGGGGCGCCTGGGTGGCTCAGTTAGTAAAGCACCCTGCCTGTGGCTCAGTTATAATCTCAGCGTCCTGGGACTGAGCCCCATCATGGGCTCCGTGGTCATCGGGGAGTCTGCTTCTCCCTCTGCCCCTCCCCACCTCGTGTACCCTCTCTCTCACTCTCAAGTAAATAAAATCTTTAAAATACTGATAAGAATAATAATCTCCTCCTCCTGCCCAAATACACATAATATACACGTATACACAGGTGTGCGCACACACACACAGATACACACATATGTATGAAAGAGGCAATCATACTTAGTATCCTTTTATCTGCCCAGAATTCTTTCTTTAGTAAGAGCCACCAAACAGGCTTCTAAGAAGCCACAATTCTACTACATTTAAGCCATATGGCTCAAGTGGAGGGGAAAGTATCCTTTATACACATGTGCATGGGCACACAAACACATACACACACACTTTGAGACTTTGGGTGTAGGCTTTGACTAGGCTTGGCCACCCACACTATATCCCAGTGGTCAGTGTGGGAGGTGTAAGAATTGGTGTGCAACCAAAGAGAGTCTGACAAGTGTTAATTCCTAAGACCTTTGAGTCATTATTAAGTAAGAGGCACTCTTTCTATTAGGTTTGTTAAGCTGGTAGAACGTAAGCCTGATGCAGTCTCCTCCATGAGGTGAACTCAGGAAGAACTGCTTAACGACAGTTGAATAATTCAGTGAGTTCTTCCACTTAACAACTGTTCAACAAATTAGGAAAAAGAAGCAAACTCAGAAAGGCCAAGGGACAGATTCGGTATGTCTGAATCTAGTTTAAGCACCTGGATTAGGTTATGTCTGAGGCCAAAGTTAATGCCAATAATTCACAAATATTTGATCCAAGAAATTCCCTTTTTGCTTAAGCCAGTTTGTGTTGGCTTTCTGCTTCTTGCAATTTAAAGACCTCTGGTTAATACACTTTGCGTGTGCACACGGCTGTATTTGGTATTTTGAGGTAGATAGAAGTGCACAAGCAAAAGACGAGCAAATATAATACGGTTCTTGCCTCTGGAAATTTAAAGTTTGATGGAAGAGATAAGCTACAACACAGAAAAATCCAAAGGGTACAATCCATGATAGCTTCCCATTACTGTCAAGCAGGCCGAGGAAAGCTACTGACTCCATGTTAATGTTTGGACGTGATCACTGACACTCAGTACCAGTGAAAGCCTACCCCACCTCCAACTTTTACTGAGGCAGAAGAGTATATCCCACAGTTCACAAATATTTTTTTTCCTCAAATCTGAGGAAAACAAATAAAACAGAGAATAATTCAACATGCAATCAATTTATTATAAAAATTATATAATACTTACTGTATAAATAATTTAAAAATAAAGATCCCAGGATGCTATGTAACACAAATATAAAAAGCATATGAAGGGTTTCTAAGACAATTCTTTTCTAATACAATTTTCTAACATCTGATTTACTGAATGTTTTTCCCTCATGTGATTAAAGCTTCATGACACTGACTCCATTTTTCAAAACTTATTCTCAGATGTTAAGTAGTTACAATGTTTTGGAAAAAAAAAATCTGCATATATGTTCTGGTTTTACCTGGGCTATCCCCTAATAGGCAATCTTCAAAATAAGTGAAATAATACGCTTCAAAATAAGCGTAACTGAGTCACGCCCAGGTGACTCAGTTAGTTAACTGTCTGTCTTCGGCTCAGGTCATGGTCCCTGGGTCCCAGGAACCAGTTCTGTGGCTTCCCTGCTCAGTGGGGAGCCTGCTTCTCCCTCTACTTGTGCCCTCTCTCTCTCTCTCTCTCTCTCTCTGACAAATAAATAAAATCTTTTAAATAAGTAAATAAATGAAGTAAGTGAAAACTAAAAAGAAATTTCACTACAAAGTGAAAACTAAAAATATTTTTTTTTTTTTTTAATTTAGACATAATACATTCTTCACATGGCAACAGAAACACGACTACCAGGAAGGAGCACAGAAAGTGAATGGAACAACAAAAATTCTCTGAGGGAACTTCTGTGAACAAGAAGGTGCTAAAGCAGTATTCTCCCTCTCCAAAAAAACCATCCTAGAACCACCCAGGAGAGAGGGTAAGCGACACTCAAGCTATTTCTGCTTATTTTGTTGGTGACACTCAGGGACAATTAAAGCACTAACTTCCAAAACGCACACGAAGGCCATGAAGCGGCAGGAATCAGGAAGCAGCCCTGGAGAGGCGGAGTTTTACTGCGGAGGGAGATCCTCCAGAAAAGAGGGGGAACATCAGCCTCACAACCAGGGAGGGGCTGCGACAAGGGTGGCAGCCTGCCGGGACCGGGTTTGGTTTAGGCAAAAGGAGGAAGCAGGTGAACACTCATAATCACACAGAGCAGCCGCAATTAAAAGAAGATAAAAGAGTTTAATTGTTTTAGTAAGAAAAATGATAAAAGGAGACTTGAATCTGCATATTGAAGGACCCCGGGTAACCAAGGAAAAATGGGCTATAGCATCGCTGAGACCAAGATAAGCCAAATAACACCAGTGGGGGGTGGGGCTCCAGGAGCCTCTCTGGGGCAGCCAAGCAGAAAGACAGGGTCACTTATATGGGAAAATAAATCAGATTTACTGCCCATTTCTCCATACAGACCTTCAATGTTGAAATATAGGAGAAGGACACCAATAAAAACTTCAAGGCAAGAGTGGCCCAGTAAGTTTGACCAAAACTGGCCTTCTGTTGTGAGGTAGCATGTTGTGCAAATATGACACGTTCCTGAGGAAAGCGGTAGAGAAACAATCTCTACCTAAGAGAGTATCAGGGAAAAACAGCAAAAGCAGACTGAGGGGAGGAACTGAACATACTTGACGACACTCAGTAAAGCAAGCATGCGTGTGAGGGAAACAGGAGAGTGCACCCTGTTTTGTGGTGACAATACAAAACTGTTATTTCTTTACTTGGGGGGCGGTGAAAGGGGGAAGACAGGTAGGAGCAGGGGAAATTCTAAAACAAAGGGACTACCTCTTTTCCCAAGTACTTAGGGACTAGTCATTTGCAAGAGACTACACTGTAGGTCATGATAAAACATCAATTAATTTCAAAGATGAAAATACTACAAATAAATTCTCTAATCATAAGGCAATGCACCTAGAAATGCAATGAACAAAAATAAACTACCAGCTATTACCTTTAAATTATTATTTTAAGTAACTCTTGCGTCTCATAGGAAATCCAGGATGATATCACAAAATATGTTAAAAGCATTGATAATGAAAAAAGTACATATCATAACCCATAGGACACAGGTAAAGCAGTGCTCAGAAAAAAATCATAGCCTCAAAAACAAGTATTTCTTGCCATTCGCAACAACGTGGATGGAACTAGAGGGTATCATGCTTAGTGAAATAAGTCAATCAGAGAAAGACAACTATCATAGGATCTCCCTGATATGAGGAAGTGGAGATGCAACATGGGGGACTAGGGGGGTAGAAAAAGAAGAAAAGAAACAAGATCGGATTGGGAGGGAGACAAACCACAAGTGACTCTTAATCTCACAAAACAAACTGAGGGTTGCTGGGGGGAGGGGGGAGGGAAAGGGGGGTGGAGTAATGGACATTGGGGAGGGTATGTGCTATGGTTAGTGCTGTGAAGTGTGTAAACCTGGCGATTCACAGACATGTACCCCTGGGGATAAAAATATGTTTATAAAAAAAATTAAAATTAAAAAAAAAACAAGTATTAATTTTAACAAAGGAATAAAAGTGTCACACCAAGGTATTATAAAAGAACAAAGAAAAATTATTAAAGATATGTTAAAAAAAAAAGCTTTATTTAAAAAGCAGAAGGAATTTTAAGATAAAGTCAAAAATTACTGAGGTAGAAAATGAATAAAAACAGAAAAAATAACAAATTAAAAATTCAGCTCATTCTTTAGAAGGGAACAACCTATAATAAATAAGCTAATATTATCAAGAAAATGGAAGAAAAATGCAAACATAAAATTAAATAAGACCCAGTAACACATGCAAAGGACCTAGGAACATCAAAAGCAACGGTTTTGCACAATTCTTTGTATCTAAATTTAATAACTTGAATTAAATGGACAATTTCTTAAGAAAATAAAATTCACCCAAACTGAATCAAGTTACAAAATCTAAATAGACCAAATTCCCTAATAGCAAATGCCCATTTTTTATATGATAACTTTGTAACTAGTTTTAAGTAAACTTTAAAGATCATTCCAGAGTATTTCAAACAATAGTACACAATGGGTACACAATGTTCTCCAACTATATACAGGTATCCATAATTAAGGAAATTAATATCCATGTGTACTCTTTTGCAAAACACAAAGCCCCTTGAGCACAAGCCCCCTCCTCTCCTTTCCCCCATGTCTTATCCCTTCCCCCTCTTATTAAAAAGCAGGTAGACCTCTCACTTGTGAGGACTCCTGACTTTAATTCACTACCTCAGGGTAGAGACTCTGTAAGGTGACCAAAAACAGTGAAAGAAAGAGAGAGAGAGAGAGAGAGAAAGGAAGGAAGGGAGGAAGGAGGGGGACAAAATATGGATATCCACTCCGCCTCCATGAATCAAAGCACGATAAATCCATGGTAGGGTTTCACGTCTTTCCCTGTTGTGTACACATCCCTGTTAGCAGGGTGGACACAAAGGGTTCTTGGCCGGTGTGGACATGTTCTGGCTTCAGATACCCGTGGTGGTCTCATCCATTCTCAAGGCTTGAAATACCATCACATTTCTCTTTTCCCTGCTTGCTCCTCTGTGTGGCCTGGGGCGGTCAGATTTCTCCTTCTCAACACTGAGTTCCACCGTGTCAGCAGAGGTGAAAACCCTTTCAGTTCCTCCCCAGGCCCAACACCATCTGGCCCCTGCATCTCCCAGAGCTCCTCTCCACCCACCTCCGCTGGTTCTACTCCCCAAACCTCTGTCCTCCTGTCCCCTTCACCGGACCTCTCTTCTCCCTTCCAGGCTGCACACCACTCCCTAACCTTCCTCTCAATGAGGTCTGCCCGCACGGCCTTACTAAAAATGACCCCTTCACTTCCTCTCCCCGGCGTGTTTTATTTGTGTCTATACGGCCTTGCACCATCCGAGACACGGCACGTCCCTTGAGGTTTGGGTCCTCCTCTTTTAAGAGTATGTCCCAGGAGGCCAGGGATGATTGTCTTCCGTTGTGCTTAGAGCTGAGTCCCTGTGCCTGGAACGCGGCTGACACCAGCAGGGGCTCACCAATGCGCGCGCAGTGCATATGGCCTCACAAACATATTTGCTGATCACCGTGGCATTACTGGATTCAGGTTTATGAAGAGAAAAGAACAGACTGTGGCATCAGAGGGCAAAACCAGATCGAGCCACAAGACAGCCATGAAGTTTGGCTGGGATGCGGGGGTTGTCTGGGTAGAGAAAGCACGAAAATGTCACAGGGCTGGGAAGTCATTGCAGGTTTTGTTGTTGTTTGGAGGATGGGAAAACGTCCATGCAACATCTGAAGGCATGAGTTCCAGATTGCTCCTTAAGGACTCACAGAGCTGACAGTGGGCCCCTGAAAGCAGTGGACCTGGGAAAAATTAGGAAAAGGTCACGAAGTGTTCTTCCAAGAAGAGTAGGCCTGGCTGCTAACATGGTGACAAGCTGTCCCTCTCTTCTTCACTCACATCTTTAAAAATGTTTGACATCTCTTTCTGCTTCTCTATCCACAAAAGTCTCAGTTGCCAGGGCTTGTCTGTATTTTTTCTGATGGCATTAAAAAAAAAAAAAAAAAAAAAAAGCCCGCTCCATGATTCTGCCCAGCATTCCAGTAGGCTTCTCCTGTCTTAATGGATAGAGATTGTTGGCAATTTGCTGCTTCATTTGTCAGTGTAGAAATAATCCGCCTTTCCTTTTCCTCATTAGCAAAGAGCTCAGTGCTTCCTTCCAAGGATATTGTATCTGGAAATTTGCCAAATACCTTGGAGCATGTCCTTTAAAAGTCAATATAATACACTCACATTTCAAAATCTGGCAAAGGTTTGAAACCAACACTTATGATTAAAAAATAAAAATATAACCACACACAAAGTAATGAAGTATCTTTAGAAGTAGAGTCTAGTGCTTGTTCCTTCTCATACATCTTTATATAAATAAATGGAAAATGAAGTCGGGGAGCAGAGCTGCATTACTAATGCAAAAAGTGCTGTTTGTGTGGGACTGGATGAGTAAATGTTATAAAGAAAGAGTAATGTTAAAGCTTCAGAAGATGTCCCAGCACAAAGGTCAGCCATTCCCTGTGTTTTGGGAAGTCGCTGAAGCCTTTAAGAGTCAACTTAGTAAATGGGACAAGCTTGTTCTGACATTTGTACCTATTCCAAAGGAGACATTCATTATCATTTTTTAAATATCCTAAACCTGTAGTTATAACAGGGAATGCACTATTTCTATCATGGTCAACTCACAAAACAGAAACGATTTTCTAAAAACTATGCCCTCACTCACTCAGAGCTTTTCAACAGAGACCAGGCACCAGGATCAGCTGTGGGGATTTTCAGAAGTAGTTTTCATGCATCCAGCTGACGTTTTATGTGTTCAGCTCTATAACAAATACTCATTCAAGAGTCCCTTAATGATAAGGTTCTGGTGAGTAAATGTAAAAGAAGAAGAATATACAATATATGTGCTCATAGAACTCACCATCCAGACCGTGCCACGCACTGGTGGGAAAAGCAGGTGCCCCGTGTTAGGTGGACCCCCACCCCAAATTGATATGTTAAAGCCTAACACCCAGGATCTCAGAATGTGACTATATTTGGAGATAGGGCTTTAGAGAGGTGATCAGTTTAAATGAGGCCTTTGTGTGGGCCCTAATCCAAGCTGTCAGGTGTCCTTACAAGAAAAGGAAGAGACACCAGCGTTGCCCAAGCATGGAGGAAAGGCCATGTGAGGACACAGGGAGAAAGCAGCCATCTACAAGCCAGGGAAGAGAAACCAAATTTGCCAACACCTTGATCTTGGACTCTGAGCTTTCAGAACTGTGAGGAAATTATACAGCATTTTATCCTAGCAGCCCATGGCAACTCATACACGAGGTATGTAAACCTGTGGCTACAAAGCCACAGAGGACAATGTAAGGGATGTGGGAACAACGGGCAAGCAAAGTGACTTTCCTGGTGGTAACAGACTCAAGATGGTGGTTTGAAATCAATGGCCATGGATAACATCACTGTTCCCTAGGTAAGAATTGTACCTAGTTCCCCTCGATTGATAATAGCTGACGTTTAGTGAGGCCTTTCTATGAGTCGGGCACTGAACTAAACGTTTTACATGTCTTCACTTACTTAAGCTTCAACACTATAGGATCATTTGTCATAATTATTCCAAATTTGCAGAGGTAGACACGAAGCAGAGGTTCCATGTCTTTGTGGAAGTTCTAAAGCTAGGAGAGGTGGGACTGGAGCCTGGGCACAGGCAGACGGACGGGATCCCTATGCAGAACCACTGTGCATCCTGCATTAATGGTGCTCTGGAGTTTTCTAGTGAAAGGTTGTCTGTGAATCATTATTCCAGAAAAGCATACCGCTCTACTAGAAATCCTCAACAAACATGAAGAGTGGTCTCCTGCCAAGAGTTAAGAGATACAGACTAGCCATACAGAGTTTTCTAGCTATATGGGCCCATGGCAAATATTCCACAAAACATAATTTCTTCATTATTGGACTAATTGTGCCTTTGTAAGCATGAGACTATACCATATGGTATTGGACTAACTTGCTGAATATAAGACTAAAGTTAACAGCTTAACCCCAACTCATACGTGAGCAACTGTCTATTTGAGAGAATGGGTAAAAACATATTGTTCACTATCAGGGCTCAAGAGAAAAATCTCAGGAGCCAAAATCAGTAACTTTATCACCCCTTCCTACCTCCCATCGCCCTCCCGATGGCTGCGACCAGAGTTCCAGGCCTTGTTGCCCGCAGAGACCTTTTCAAATTACAGATCCCACCCTACTGTCTGTCTCTCCCTCCCTTTCCCCCATATTTTTATTTAGTACATCTAGGGTGGGTCCACCAATCTGTTCTTTAAAGGTTCACAATGATTCCTATTCTCTGCCAAATTTGGACATCATGAGGATGTTGATCACAAAAGTAGGAGACTTTTCAGAACCCTCCATGCTCTAATTACTTTGTGCTGATAGTTACGAGATCCCATGATCTAAATCTGGGTTGGAAATGCACCCATTTATACTTCCATCCAGACCTATCCTTACCCAGTCCCAAAGCAACCCACGTAAAATCCCTTTATCTAAAGCAGAGGGTCTAGATGCTTATCTGATTAAATCTGAGCTGCCAAGAGGTGACTGAGCCTAAGCTAAATACTGCGGGGGGGGTTTATTTGAATTTCAAAAACTCCCAAATTAATCTCCAAATGGGAACACTGTCCAGGGACATTTTTCAGCTCTAGGCTTTCTGCTATTCCTGATGTATACCAAGTTATTTTAAGTCGTTTACAAAGTCTTACAAGGAAGCTCAATTCATGCAACAGCAAGTGTGGCCTCCCAAATTGTGGAAACAAATGTAATAATGTACGTTAAATAAGCTGATACTGTTATTATTGCAAATGTCAAGTTCATTACAGCAGATCTTTCAACTGAAGATCACTACTCATTAAAATCAAACAACCAGTATGCCCTGAATTCACCATTTCATTTAATGTGTCAGCTTCAATGCTCGAGGGAGTCAATCAGAATTGTCTTCTGTGTAATTGTCATAGGATTATTATGTAACAAAGAATCAGGTTTCAGTTATCACCTGCTAATCATGATAATTAAAATGTGAATGAAGAGTTAATCAGTGACACAGGGGCTACAAGATGTACTATAAAATACTTTACAGTTTTATGCATATTGCTGGAGGAATTATTTTAATTCCAAAAATAGATGACATTACTATTAAGAAAAAAATACTCAAAACTGAAAATAAGGGGGGAAAAAACACACTTAAGTGATTTGTTGATGTCATAGTAAAGCCTGCGCCCACTAAGTATCTTCTGACTCTCCAGGGAAACAGGACTTGGTTACACTTACTATGTTTTCTATTCCTTAGGGCACAGACATTTCACACTTCTCACAACTAGAGTCCTTACGCTTATGATTTGCATGTTTGTCACGTTGAAAGGACAGCCCAAAGGTCAGCTGGATTATTACTCAGCATGGTTTACTACATGCATGGTTTCTATTGCATCCCCAATGTCACAGCACACATTTTTGATCCTTGACTATAAAATTCCTATTTTCATGAGTTCTTTTTTAACTAGTTTTATCATCCTCCTTCTTCCCTCATTCACTAGTTACAGAATTGATCTTGTATAAATGTATTTAGCATTCCATTAGGAATATATAGCTCTAATACTAGTCACAGAATTGGGTAAAAAACTAAGAAGACAAAGTTTCAACCATTATCAGAAAAGGAGAACATGTAAACTTCCCTGAAAGGATCTATGTTGAGGAAACAAAATGTCAGTGCCTACGTAGTTGAAGATAAAACTATTGAATGTCTGGCAAAAGTTCTACCAGTAAGTGGGGTGCCTGGGTGGCTCAGTGGGTTAAAGCCTCTGCTTTCGGCTCGGGTCATGATCCCAGGGTCCTGGGATCGAGCCCCACATCGGGCTCTCTGCTCTGTGGAGAGCCTGCTTCCTCCTCTCTCTCCCTGCCTGCCTCTCTTGCCTACTTGTAATCTCTGTCTGTCAAAAAAAAAAAAAAAATCTTAAAAAGTTCTACCAGTAAGTGCCTTAAAAAGATGGATTCTTTCAAAGAGGCATCTGTGAAATGCCCTCACTATAGTAAGAGGACGTAGTAAGAGTGATACGTATTCCTGAAAGCCACACTTAGAATGCATCTTTAGAGAAGAATAGGCAATTGCAAAGTGTAGGTCATTAAAGGCCTTCGGGTCCCTGTTCTAGCCAGAATTGGCAAATCACCACTGCCCTGAACTGAAGGGGTAAGGCGGAACAAGGTGTAATGGAAGCTCTTTACCAACAGAGTCAACCAAAACGTTGGAGATCACTGTTTGTCTGAGCCTGATCTACATAGTCCAGAAGGATGTGAAGCTCCTGTCTCGCCTGGACCAGACACATGATCATCTATTCCTGCTTTAGCATCTTTCCCTTTCACTTTACCCAGTTCTCACTTCACTGAGGAATCACTACGACTAAATTCTCCTCCTCTCCCCTTCCTCTACCTCAATGCTATCGGTTATGATGTGGGAAACAAAGGCAGAAGGCAATGTAGACAAAGTTAAATGTCCTTATAACTGCATCCCACTGACAAATACTTGAGATAGGCAGAGTATAACATTCCCCCTGGAAACTTCCAACTATCCTAACGTTGATGCTTTGCTAGAGGGAAAAACTACCTTACCTTGACAATAGCAAGGCCACCAGTGTTCGACCGGAGAGTCTTCTTTAGCATATGAACATCCTTCTGGACGCCCACCTCCCCCAGAACCCAAGTGTATAATCAGCCAGTCCTCACAACCCTAGTATAGAGGCTTTCTGCCCAAGGGTCCTGTCCTATGGTTTAATAAAATCATCTTTTTTGCACCAAAGAGATCTCAAGAATTCTTTCTTGGCTGTCAACTTCAGACTCCAACAACATACTCCAAAATCTGCATCAGGTTCTCTTTCGCCAAGTGGGCTCCCTTTAACTCTTCCACAAATACAGGTGATAATTTGCTTTGATGGACTTGGGTGCACCCTACATAACTTCTGAGGTAGGAAACAAAGGCAGAAGAAAAATTAAATGCCCTTACTATCTGCAGCCCACTGGTAAGTCCTTGAAACAGGAGAGTGACATTCCTCTAGGACCTCAGCTACCTCAATGTTAATGCTTTGCTAAGGGCAAAGGCAATCTTAGCTTGACTCTAGGATCCTGTAAGTCTACTTAACATAAAAATCCCTTTGGAGACTTCATCTCTACCCCAAGATATATGTTTGCAATCATCCCCCAAGCATATGACCCACTGATATATAATTGAAGGGTCTCATGACTAAGATTTTATTATAAAGTACCAAATGACCATTTCCAAACAATAGCTAGCCACTTCAAGGTCCTAGAAACCTTGCTTCCAAAATTCCTTAGAGACTTAAGTTATCTCTAACCACCTTCCAACTTGAAAACATATAATCCATCACTACTCACGACCCCAGTGCAGCTCTTTCTGCCCAAGGGTCCTGTCCCTGTCCTTTAATAAAACCATCTTTTTTCAACAAAAGAGATCTCAAGAAATCTTTCTTGGCCGTGGCTCTGAACCCCAACATCGTTCCTACATCAACTTCTGTGGTCTACCTTCCATTACTCCCTTCTTCGGGGAACAATAAACTCTTCCCTTTACGCTGACGCACCCCCAACCCGCCCCATGTGGTTTTGTGTGACTAGCAACATTAAACCATTTGAAACTGTCAGTTCTGTAGGTTACAACGTGGTAGAATAGGAGCAAACTCATCAAGTTCAATGTGTACTATTCTTTTAATAACACCGACTTAATCTAATCTTTTATCAAGTGTGTCACTTAAAGTTTTATTACTACTTATGAATTTAATATTCACTTCTCCTAAATCAGAGCACAAAATATTTTGCTTGCTTAAACTGCATATGTAGGGCAAATTTAACAGGCCAACTGGGATTCTCACCATACTGACTGGAAACAGCTTTTAGAGAAGATACCTCAGAGAAGAATTCAAAATCAATCCCACGGCAAGCAAAATCAACTCCTTTTCCAAGGGTTCAGTCACATGGGAGCATAAGAAGCAGCTGCATTTTCATTTTACAGGCTGTGTGCAACCGAGGTGCTTTAAAGGGGAGAAAGAAGATAAGCTGATTTTATTTTCACCAGTGAAGAAAGTTTTCAATAGAGCAGCTTTCATTGACTCAGCATGGCTAACAAAGTAACATTACCAATGAAAATAAAATAATAGATTAGCCGCACAATCTAGGCATTTTGTTTTCCGAAGGACTTCTCTAACACTCTGCCTTTAGAGAGCCATGAATGCATGCTTCCTGAGAAAGAAAACCTCCCTGCTGGTTTTTCTGCTCCTGCAGAGATGACTTGCAAAGAATAAAGTCTTTTTCTCTCTCTATTTTTTTTTTTCCTTTTTTTTCCCTTCCAACTGGAAATCAATGGGTGTGGGGACTGCCCTGGCCACCAGGAAGTTTTCTTTCGACCATCATCTGGGCCCCATTCCCTGACCAGAGTTTATCTCAACTGGATAGCTTTCAAAGCCGAATTGAGAAATAAACTGAAAAAATACGTACCCCCAAAAGCTGTAACTAAACTATAAGTTACTATTCAAATGGAAAGACCAACCCCTGTATCTAGCTGTTTCCCACATTCGAGGAGGGAATGAATGCCCTTTCCAATTTCATTCCTGATTGAAAGGAGGGTTGTGGCTGTCCCCCTTGCTAAAAACCCTTCTTTTGTTTTTCTTTTTTACTGTCAGAAAGCCTGCCTCAGAGGAGTGCACTGTGCATATCAATGAAGAAACAGGCGAGCAGGGGTGATTGAAACTGAAGATTATTTTTTTCCCCTGTCATTTAAAGGGTTCTCAGTGAATCATGCCCTCTTTGTGATTCCATTTCAAAACACATTCTTTGCCAGTTCCAAGCCAAGAATCCTTTCCTTAGTGATCTGTTCAGCTATCCTGGAGTCTGACTCTGTCCTCCCTTGCAGGGGTTGAGACATGTAAAGATTCAAGGAACCCAGTTCTCTGCCCAAATCTGCAGAATTTAAGGCTCTGGAGCAGGGTAGTGGGGAGAAAAAGAGGGAATGAGAGGAAATGATACTTTGGTGTGGCTCATAGTTGAACCAAACCCAGTTGAAAACAATTCTCAGGGGGTTATCATTAGAGTCATCAAAAATGTAAAGGAGAGAAATGAATATATTTATATAGCCCTTTGAGATCTTTCTTATAATAACCTACCTAAAACCACACACATGGTTTTAAATTCTAAACCTATCTCCTTTAAGAGAAATACTGTGAAATTTGTTTTTAAAAAGCTATTCAGGGATATTTTAGAAGGTAAAAATTATAAGACAATTGACAAAAAATCTGTTAGGTATTTAAAAATGTGTTTCAAATAAAGATCTTAAACATATGATTAGGTTGGGGTGACTGGGTGGCTCAGTTGGTTAAGCTGCTGTCTCTGCCTCAGGTCATGATCCCAGGGTCCTGGAATGGAGCCCCATGTCTTTGGGCTCTCTGCTCAGTGGGGAGTCTCCTTCTCCCTCTCCCTCTGCCTGCCACTCCCCCTGCTTGTGCTCTCTCTCTGCCAAATAAATAAATAAAATCTTAAAAAAAAAAAAAAGATATGACTAGGTTAGCCAGGAAGACGAAATATCTTAACAAAATAAAAAACCTTAAACCGTATGTGTTTTTTATACCAGGATGACTGTTAATCATTAACAAATGTATTTTTATACAAAAGTGACTGTTTAAATAGAACATTATAAGAAACAAGATATATATAAATTTTTTAATGAAGCTTAACATCATGTAACAGATGTTAGGGTTCTTTCTTTTCTCTATCCCAAAGAGGACTAATACTGTTTGAGATGACAGCTGTCAACTGGAATGTGGATAATAAATGATAGAAGCTAAAACACAGCATTATTTAATAATCATTTTTTTTACTATTCCTATCATTTAAATATCACCTGCAAGAACAAAATATGTATATATGGCAATAAAATATACATAATCAAGAAAAAATACATAATCAAGGCTTGGGATTTTTTACTTAAATATAATTGAAAAAATCCCCTATCAATTTCATTAACTACATTATTGGGAGAGTAGGGCCAGTACAATTAATGATGCAAAGTGAGTTTATTTTAAGGATATTCATTCCACAACCTCTTTACTCCCACTTCCCCGCTCCATCCACATTCGAATTCCCTTAAAAACACTGTTTCCTATTCGGTAGTCTGAATCTGTTAATCCTGCCATTCATTTAGACCATGGAATTTCCTTTGCTTTAAATTAAACTGAATGTTTGACTACTGAGAAAGAAATTTCCTGTGAAGAAAATTATATTCTTCTTTTGTTCACAGCTGAGATGCATATTTTCTGATTTAAAAGGCAACAATCATAGAAAGGAAGCTGCTTATGAGATGAGATCTTAATTTTGTTAAAAACAGAGGAGGCGGGGCACCTGGGTGGCTCAGTGGGTTAAGCCTCTGCCTTCAGCTCAGGTCATGATCTCAGGGTCCTGGGATCGAGCCCCACATCGGGCTCCCTGCTCAGCAGTGAGCCTGCTTCCCCCTCTCTCTCTGCCTGCCTCTCTGCCTACTTGTGATCTCTGTCTGTCAAATGAGTGAATGAAACTTTAAAAACAATTTTTAAAAATAAAATTTAAAAAAAACCAGAGGAGGAAGCAGAACGTACTCAAGAACACCGCCATACTACTGGCTACAAATGATTAACGGTTATTAAAATCAATGTCAGAATACTCGAACAATAAATTACATGCTAAAAGGCTCAAAGTAATTTCCTAGAGCTGAACTCCCCTGAAGCAAACTGCTGAAACAGTACAATGTCCTGCTGGAGGAGAGTGTGTCTAGAGCAAGACTTGATCCAGAGTGGATCTTGTGCGGAGGATTCTGGGAAATAATGAATAATAAACAGTACAGGGGGGTGCGGCACTCACTCGAGTAATACATACCACCGCCTTCCTATGGAATGAAAATAGGTACACTTTCATGGCAGGTGCCTGTTTGACCAAGAATCAAAAAAGAACAAAGTGGGGCAGAAACTATATAACTGACCTATACTGCCTGACTTCCCACAGAATTCTAGCAGTAACGAGATGAGAATCCATGCTCTTGGTCTTGGATGCCTTAAATTAAGACAATTTTAAAAAACCCTTTCTCACTACTACAAACATTCACAATGATATGTTAAGTACAGCTGTGCTTTCCAGAGGCCAATACTTGATAGATAACCTCTTTCCAAAGCTGAATTTCAAATTAAATTTTATTGCCTTTATTTTATTTATGTCCAACAAGAAAAAATGGAGAACTGTAAGCTTACAAGTGAGTAACTAATACAGATATCAAATATAGATATCCATATTTGGATTATATTTGCACAAATGGAATACACACATTTTTAGACATGGAATTAATAAAGAGAATCAACTTTTTCGGATTAGAACATTTAAAAAAATCTATGAGAGGATAAGGGACTGGTGGTCACTTAATCAGTGTTGAATAAGTATATTGCTGGCAATATATTTTGATGTTTTCGTGTAGAAAATTTGATACCAGGAGAACGTGGACAGAATGGCTAGAATGTTTCATAAGCACAATTTTCATAAATAGGCGTATTTGGGGATTCTTGCCTATGAAAACTAGGAAAAACTGGTCTGTCTACAGCTCATGTCAAAATAATATTTCTACATCTCATGGCTATAAAATTGGTTAAAAAGACTGAAAAACTTCTGTGCAGCTTATTTCTTTGTCATTTTTTTTTCCAGTCCTTGATATCTGGGACAGAACAAATCAAGAATCCCCACCAGCTTCAGTGAGGGCGACACACAGCTTGCAAGAATATGTCCTTTACGGAGCCACAGATATGAGCTAGGAACAGTCCACGCATTTGAGCTAGCTAGCTTTGGGACTGGGCAGGGCGGGGGGTGACTGCGCAAATGAGAGTCTTGAAAATTTTGCAAAATACAGGGAGGAAGAAAACAGATCAAAGCTAACAAGCTGTTTCAGATAGTAACTAATTAGACAGCAAGGTACCACTGATGAAATGAGAAAAGAAAGGCAACAAAAGATGGCTTATGGGAAACTTCATATTTTGGCTTTTTGATTCTCCCCGGTTTCTTTCTCTGTTGCATTCAAAAGACCACTGCCTATGTACCCTCTCACTCCCTCATAACATGCCATGGCTCTTTTCCCTGGCTTTTGCTCAACATAGGAATTAAATTCAAATTTTAGTATTTCCACTCAAGCCACTCATTCATGGGTTTTTGGCTAGAGGAATAGATCTTCGACATCACCTACTGTAACAGTTTCAATTTGTCCAGAGTTGGCCCCACAGGGTTCCAGGCCAGGGTGGGGGAGAGGCAGAGGCACACATAGGATGCTATGCTGAACCCCACAGGTTCAGAAACCTGTGGAAGGTCGGTTTCGATACAAGAAGTGGGAGGAGCTTGTTGTTCCATAATACAAACTTGAGACCTAAAAATCATCTTATATTAAGATGGTTTCTGTAATAGGTAAGGGCAAGCAGGTATGAACTGCTGTTAGGACAAAAGTATTATGATTAGGGGTGCCTGGGTGGCTCAGTGGGTTAAGCCTCTGCCTTCAGCTCAGGTCATGATCTCAGGGTCCTGGGATCGAGTCCCGCATCGGGCTCTCTGCTCAGCAGGGAGCCTGCTTCCCTCTCTCTCTGCCTGCCTCTCTGCCTACTTGTGATCTCTGTCTGTCAAATAAATAAATAAAATCTTTAAAAAAAAGTATTATGATTATCCTAAACATGACATTCTCCAGTGAACACCTGATGTTTTGAAATAATACTATCTTATAAAATAAGACAGAGTGAAGTAATCCGGATAGAAGTATAAAGACTATAGATGCAGAGAGAGTGAACGTTCTTAAAACCGTTACTGACGCCCATCTCTGAATTAGGCTATTTTCAAAAGCAACAGAGTTTCTATCAGTGGTGATGCTGTATATGATTATTATTTGTTCCTAAACTTTTGGTTTTACAGAGCAATAAAAACTATATTGTTGGGCGCCTGGGTGGCTCAGTGGGTTAAAGCCTCTGCCTTCGGCTTGGGTCATGATCCCAGGGTCTTGGGGTGGAGCCCTGCATCCTGCTCTCTGCTCTTCGGGGAGCCTGCTTCCTCCTCTCTCTCTCTGCCTACTTGTGATCTCTGTCTGTCAAATAAATAAATAAATCTTTAAAAAAAGAAAAAAAAACTATATTGTTGTACTTCAGAAGATGAGGGAGAGCAGATTCAAAGAAATAGTTAAAAATATTCATTTAGTTTACTTTCTTCTCTTCTTAATGTTTCTGAAATTGAGGATGTGGCCGCAAATCAAGGGGAGGAAAACTTTGCCAGCCATTCTGCAAAGCAAGAGGCTTGATGCTGCTGCCATTACCTGGCTTGACAGAGAAACAGCAAAATGGAAAGTCGGTTGCATCTGCAACGCCACAAGTATTTAAATTTTAACATAAGTGTAATCTCATTTTCTTCTTGCTTAGATGTATTCAAAAAATGACACAGAGATGCGGCAGGGATGGGAAGCAATTGTGCGCAGGCAATCAAGTTTCACAGCGGGCGTGGGGCATGAAATAAAGGCATTCAGAGTTGCCAAATTTTCAAAAGGTAGCAACAGGTGGCGCGTGAAGGCTACCCTGAAAGACACTCAGGAATGACTATCACTCACAAATCTGAAGATCTTTATGTCAAAAGCTTCCTACTTTGACAGTAGCTCTGTAACACTCAGTGATGTGTAGCTTAATTAAGAGGTTAGGAAAAAAAATCCCTCAAATTTAACTTAAAGAGGAAAGGCATTTTCAGCATATATCATTTAGAACATTTTGAGTAATGAAGGGTCTTCATAAATTACATTCAAGAACAGGGATAATGGGCATCTTTCCACTTGAGAGACGGCAACACACTGACTCCTGTTGTTTGGTGATACCGAATTCTAAACATTAAAAAAAAAAAAAAAATGAATGCCTTTAAGTGGGCCACGCATTCTCTAGTTCCCCAAAGGGTTCACCACTTCCCAGGATTTCATCTCTAAAGTCATACACTTAAATAAAACACCTGCCTAGCAACTGAGGACCTGTGAGCTAATGATCCCCGGTCTGCATTGACACCAGAGCTAGCAACCGCAACAAAATTGTCAATGGTCAGTATCTGCACATTCTGTTCTGTTTTTCTAAATAATATTTTAAATTTTTTTAAAAAATCCTGATTTAAGTACTCTACATTTTCTGCACCGTATGATTCCCTCAGCCCCTACCCCCAGCTGGTGACATCAAGGATTATCCTAGTGGAACCAGCTAGCTCTGAAGAAACCTGTCCTGCGCTAAGAAGTACTAAGGATGGTGAATTATGGGATCAAGTCCCCTCTGTCTGTGCCAAGAAGAAAATTATATTTCTGGCTGTAGTTGGAAGCAATTATTTGTTTCATTCTCCTTTTCACAGTTATATACCTTAAAAACAGCAGAAAAAGTGTATTTTATTTGAAAGCATTTTGATAACTTAAATTAATCCTGCTCTCAGGCAGGAAAATTTTGTGTGTAGTTTGTGGGCAGTGTATCAACCAATTTTTCCTAAGTTTGGATTTCTAGACTTTTCCTGTAGGTAGATGAAAAGTTTATTTACTATATTTTCAAATCCACTTAGGGTTGTTTTTTTTTTTTTTTTTTCTGGTCTTATTCCTAAGAATTTGAGTATTTATTCAGACCAGATTGAGGAAAATATTTTACATTTCTACAGAGCATCTCAGGCACACTCTTTATGTTTCAAAATGGCAATTTGAGTAAAAATGAGCTATCCTCTATATGTAGATTCTGGACACAGAAGACTGAAGAGCTCTACAGACACTTAAATGAATCAACTTAAGAATCAGCAAAATAAATTATTTTAAAAAAGGATGGAAGTCTTTGAAAATATATGTCCAGTTTTAAGAGGTAAACACAAAGCAGCCCTCCAAGTTAAGCAGCTGTTTTAAATATGTAGATCTTCCGCTCCAGTATCTTAACAGCTGGAAGAAATTACAGTCCAGAGAGACATGTGCATAATTTGAATTAAGCAGATGCAGGCTGTGAAGAAAATCAAACATCTCAGGGTAACAGATGCAAACAATGTTACTGAAACTCTAAGGAACTGTTATTTGTTTTTTCATAATGATGGCAATGGTGCCATTCTTATGATACAAACTACCTATACTAGTTAAAATAGTGATCCTTTTCTTTTCTTTTTCCCTTCAAAAGTCCAAAAGAAAACGTGCCAACTTCTCAACCAAAGCCGCAGCATGGTCATCTCTGGGCTCCTCACGTACAACAACCGTCTTTGAACCAACATGCTGACTTGGTGTTGGTCCCGGCTGCCTTCACCCCTGCCGGCTGCCATGCGGTCTGGGACCAGACCCACATCGTGCGAAGCGTGACGGACCAACCAGGCTGTCACATGCCGGGACCGGGAATACAACCGAGAAGGAATGAGGAATGATGAAAAGGTTAAGAAAAATACTGTTCCCTAGAAAAGGAGTACTTGAAATGTCTCCCAGTTCAAAATGTGTCCAACCCACGTTAATGACCAAGGGCTTGCATTTAAGGCACAAGTGGCTAAACACCTGGGGCCAGATGGTGCCCTCTGGAATGAAAGCACACTCGAAGGAACATACCAGGCAACCGCAGTGGGCCCTGACACTGGCAGCATTCCACCAGAGAATGCCCTTGACATTTATGGCTTTTCGTTTCCAGCTCCGTTTATGAAAGCAGGCACAGATCTTCGATTTAGAGACTAAGAGTGAGCATTCACACACCAGGTAGTCCAAACCCCAAGTATTAAAGTGACAATTACATTTTATACATCATCCCCTTAATAGTCTCTCAGTGTTCTTTTAATCTCTTGATTATTGAGATGAAACAAAATAAATATAAATACCAACAGACATTTAGAAAATAATCAGGCAGTTCCTCGTGCAGTCAATGTTGTTATGTTACCACATGTATGTTACCACATGTCCCCACATGACCCGGTAATTCTGCTGCTGAGTATATCCCAAAGGCAAACTACAGTATATGTCCATGTAAAAGCTAGTGTACAAATACCGTAGCAGCATTATTTATAATAACCAAAATAAAGTAAAAATTAAATTAATACCAGCTAAAATCGAGTACTTACTACGTACTAGGAACTGAAGCATTTTATACGTATTTGCTCAATCCTTACAAAAATACAATGAGGTTGCGTAGATAAACAAATGTATAATAATACCAGAGTTATTCTTCTCATTTTGCAGATGAGGGAACGGAGGCACAGGAAGATCAAACAAATTCCCCAGCTGCAGAGCCTGCACGTGGCAGGGACAGGCCGTTGGGGCCCCCAAGCCTGGCTCTTAACCTTGGAACTCCACACCTCCACGACCCAGCCCCAGCATCCCAGCGTGTGACCAACCACCATTGGGAGGCGAGGTGACAGATGATTTTCATTTTCATGCTTTTGTCCTTCTCAAACTTCTCATGTAAACAACTAGGGCCTCTATGCGACACAGAGACTGAGAGGGAGAGAGAAAAATGACTATTTTGCACAATTAGCGAAAACTGCTTATTGCCCTCTTAATTTTGGAATTTTTTAGGAAATTAGAGTATGAAACATTACAGTTAAAATACCACAGTGGGAGGTCAAAATTTTACGCATAAATTTAAATCACACTGAATCCCTTATGTTTTATTAGTCAAAAGTTGTGCTGCTTAGAGACCACCCCTAAGGACAGCTGTGAGAAGGAAAATCCAGATCCTGGGGTCCCAAACTGAGCATGCACCTGTGGCCCGCGAAATCACTTGAGTGGCTGGTTAGGGGACCTTCACGCACCTGCCAGAGATTCAGGTGGCTTTTGGGAGGGCCACCCATTCCCTGCAAGACTCAAAAAACTGCATTTACAACAACCTTCCCCACCTCTATTCCAGGAGATTCTGATCAAGGGAGTCTAAGGCAAATATTTTGGGGGAAAAAATTGGTATCCTTATTATTTTTTAAAGAAAACATCTGAAGATACTACATCAAAATTAAGGGACCATTAAACAGAATAAACCTCAGTAGTTTTGAGTCATGAAAAGTGTAAGCAAAGTGAACGCCTGCTAAGAGATAAGTAGAAGAAAAGGAGGATACTTCAATAGTTTTACCTGTTGAGCACTTTTCTAGAGCCAGACAGAATCTGAGATGGCTGAAATTCTGGTGCTAATCAGATTTAACCCTATCTGTATACTCGTCTTTCCTGTCATTAAACTTGAAAAACAAGAACTGCAAACTGAAGCCAAAGGATGTAACTGAGCTCAAGTTCACAGTAGGATCACATCCCCCACTTCATCGTAATAAAACTCGGCACCCCCCCCCCTCTCCCAGTGAGGACTGGCTCACAAGCAAGAGCCGTCCCTCCCCCCCCCCAATGGCTTCTTATAACTCCAGCTGATGGCCAGAGAGAATCCACTTCCTATGCCTGCAGGCAGTTGTGAGTAACTGAGGAAGGATCCTCACTTGGCAAATTTTTTAATACACAATGTATGATTATTGACAAACGATATATTAGGAAGGAAGAGGTGTTTGAGCGCCTCTGCTGTGTCAGGCACTGTGTGTATGAAGTGCTTTCCAAACCTTATTTTATTTAACCCCCACAAGAACTGCAAGGTCATTACTATCATCCCTGTTTTCTCAAGTAAAGAAACGAAGCTGTAGGGACACTAACTAACCGGCTTGCCATCCACGCTAAATAAATGATAGATCTAAGAGCCAGTGCCAGTTAGGACATCTTTCTTCTCTTCCACCAGATTGTCTTGCTGTTGATGGAAAAGGCTGCTCGTGAATGTACAGAACCAGTAACAGACCCAGCTACATGGTATTAATTGCGAAATAATAAAATATGGAAACGCTGACCAAGTAAATTGATACAAGGTTAGACATAAGAAAATCATCAAATGCCTTTGATATACCCTCAAAGACCCCAGTGAATACATTTCATATCTAAAAGTTCTTGACCTTCATTAGAGTATCTAGTATGCCCTGATAACAAGTGAACTTGGACCCAAAATTTCATTACTTTTCAAACATATTCCCTAAAGAGGAATAACGAAAATCAAATTGGTATCTGGCAAGCATTAAAACATAAAAGATTTTGCTAATTAATTTTAGAACAGAACTTCTTATATTTTACCTGATTAACCTTCAGTCTCAATAACACTGATGAAAGAAACAAATTCAGTCACAAGTTAGCAAAGTGTTACATATTCCACATCAGACAACAAAGAACCAAAGAACCTTTTTTGGAGAACATATACAATATCATAAATAATTATATCTTATTCATATTTGAAACAAAAATCATTACTTCAGTTGTTAGTCCTTTTTTATGTTTATTTATACAATTGCTAATTCTCAGTAATACAGATTAATCTCAAAATATGGCTAAAAAAAAAGCTGGGTTGCATAAGAGAGTTGTAATATTGTGCACCTGGGTGGCTCAGTTGGTTAAGCGACTGCCTTCGGCTCAGGTCATGATCCCAGAGTCCTGGGATTGAGTCCCACATGGGGCTCCCAGCTCCATGGGCAGTTTGCTTCTCCCTCTGACCTTCTCCCCTTCTTATGCTCTCTCTCACTCTCTCTCATATAAATAAATAAAATCTTTTTAAAAAAGAGAGAGTTGTAATATCAATTACTTAAAGCTTAAAAACATGCAAATTACTAGCATTCCATATAATTAATGGAATGGTAAGTGCATACATAAAAAGGGTATTAAAAATATGGATGACAATAGCAAATTCAAAATTCAGGATAAAAGTTACCTCTCTGGGGAAATAAGGAGGAGAACACAACCAGAGAGAAGTATATTCAGGGTTTCAATGTAATTGTCGTTTTTTTTTCTTTAGCTGAATCGTGGATATATTGGTATTTGTTATATTACCCCCATACTCTTTTGCATTCCTGAAGTACTTTACAATAACAATTACAAATACATAACCCCTCCAAATTTGATACAATGGTTTACATATAAACCATTCATTCATCTTTGACTTGTAATGGAAATTTGACTTGTAAAGGAAATCAATATTGCTAATGTCAGGCACTGCAAGAGAACAAGCATACTAATCAAATTCGAAGCCGCTAATACAATTTCCATGTATTTCTATTACAGTTCCCTAGACTCTACACCTAACTTCATCTTGACTGGGAGGCTACGTGTGTATTTTCAAATAAACTTTAATTGAAGAATGTGTCTTACTATATATTATTTTCTGACACTGAGTGTTGAACACTGAGTCTCAAATTTATATTTCCGTTCTATTCTGTCCCCTCAAAAGACTCATAAATTATATTCTCTCTAGATATCTCCACTTAAAATTTATTTGAAACCTTCACTGTCCCCCAATGGCACCCCTCTTTTTCCTCCACTCCGTCCTGCTCCCAGGGGCATCGACATCGAACCTGTATTCAAGTCAAATATCTGTGTGCTACTCAAATCTTCCCTTTCTTTCGTATCAGTCCAGCTGCACGTCCTATTGAAACAACCTCTAAACACAAATCTGCACACGGAGGCCATTTCACCTGCAAGCCCTCTAGATGAGCCCCACTGTATCTCCGGAAAAATAACCACGATAGCTTCTAACTAATCTCCTTGCCTCCACTGTGCTCCAGTTACCTCCTTTGTGGCCCAGAATGTGCTTCACAAACTCCCCCCCCAGGTGGAGATGTGAGCTGCTCCCTCCCTCTGGCATGCCTCCCTCTAGATAGTTCCAGGGCAGGCTGCTTCAGGTCCCAACTCAAGTATCAACACCCAAGAGAGGCCTTTCCTGAATTTCTTAAATAAGGCAGACTCACCCGTCATCTTCTGATCTTCTAAGCACTGACAATGGTCTGAAAGGGAAGCCATCAGGCAGCAGGTCCCTCACATCTTTCTGCTCTGTCCCTTTTAACATGTGCCTGTCATCCTCATGATGCCCTGACAGAAAGCTTCAATCGCCTCTCACTGCTCATGGGATGTCGGCTCCATGACAACAGAGACCTTGCCCGTCTCCTCTACCACTGGACGAATCACGAGTCACGTGCTAACAGCTCAATCCATATTCACTGAATTATTAGAAACCAGTGAACCAGGAATTCAGAAGTCCTCCATTTAGGGGGTCATCCTTCATCCCAGCGGTCACGGACAACAGCCATCCCTACCCCCTTCACTGACCCTATAGATGGTACACTGGGCCTCTTGTCAGAGCCCTTCCTTCATGCCCTTCTCTGTCGTCACTGCCTGAGCTCAGACGTCAGCACTCTCCACCTGAATGGTCTCCTAGTGCCTGGCACCCACTTCTTATTCCTCCCCCCAGCAGGTCACACCCTCTGCACAAACTGATGGGATAATTCCCTAAACAGAACACTCCCTGAGGGGCACCTGGGTGGCTTGGTCGGTTAGGCATCTGACTCTTGAGTTCGGCTCTGGCCATGATCTCAGGGTCCTGGAATCAAGCCCCAGGTCTTCAGGGAAAACAGTGTGAGGGCTGGCACCGTAGTGGGGGAAGACAAATATGGAAACGAATACTATGAAGACAACCAGTGGCTCTGGCCGTCACCAATGGGTTATATATACTACTGAAATGAATGGCAGAAACACATTTTGGGGATATGGATGGAAGCACGATGCCCCCTGAACAGCATCACCGGCTTCAGTCTCTGAGACGCTCCTCCAACAACAAAACCACCTGTCGCTGGAAAACTCATCTGGACAAGGGCAAGGTCAATTCAGAACAGTATGTACCTCGTTCTGCCTCTGGGAAGAGGACTCATGAGTGGGTCCCACCTTCAACACTGACAAAGGCAACGGAGAACAATAGGGACATGTGAAGTATGGGGCTCTTCACGCAATTGCACGTGTACTGCTTATTACTAACTTGATTAAAATTGTTTGATTAAAAAAATAATAATGGACTCGGCGTGCTAGAGCTCCCAGTGGGGAGTCGGCTTCAGATTCTCTCTCCCTCTCCTTCGGTCCCTCCCCCTGCTCAGATGTGCTCTCTCTCTTAAAACGAATCAATAAATCATTATTTAAAAAAAAAAAAAAAAGAAGAGGAAAGAAAGAAAGAACACTCCCTGAGAGTAGCAGCCCACCTGTCCCGTTTCCCACCTTCTCCCATGGCTGCGCACCAGGAGCACATGCTGTAGACACCCAGAACATTCGTTGCAAGGATCCGAGATACCTAAACTTCTCAGTCCCGTATTGCAGGCACCTGAGCACTTGACCCCGGTCCACCCTCTTCGTGATACTTTCTTGTTCTTCCTCCTCCACCGTGATTTGTCACAGCACATAACTGCCGTTCTGAACTGTTTCAGACCTTACTGTCTTCTCATGGTTTACCATCTCTGCATAAAATGACTTTCCCCCTTTTTTACTATAGGACACTTGCACAGCTATCTCTTAAGTCTCAGCTTCTGATGCCCCGTGCTGAGCCGCCTTCCCTGCCGGCTCCAGGCAGAGCACACTGTTCTGTCCGTCCAGGGGCACTTCACCAGCAACGATGATGACGACAATGATGGACTCGAGTGCTTGCAAGGCGACGGCGCTTTCTAAGTCCTTTCCATGAACAAACTCATTTAATATACATAAGGACCCTCCAAGGTACACAATGTCTTTTTCTCATTTTAGGGGAAGAAAGTGAGCCATAGAACTTTGCTCTAAAGTTGGCAAAACTAATAAATGACTGCCTGCATTCAAAGCCACATGGTCCGCCTCCGCAACCCATGGGGTGTGAGCGACTCTGATGTTTGTCACCAGGTTGTAAGGCTCTTGGGAGCAGGGTCCATGTCTTACTGGTGCCACATATGGGTTCTCATTGAAAGAAGGTTAAATGAAAGGAATTTTTTTAAAAAGTGTACAAGTGTGAGTGAGAAAACTGGCTCAAAGACAGACGAGTGCAGAAGAGCTAGTGGGTTAGTATTGGGTGGGTGACTGCAGAAGCCACATCATCGATCCTGAGATGAAGAACAGGCCACGGTACTAGCAAACTGCACTGGGGGACGTGCACTGGCTTCTTCACATGGGTCAGGGCAGTCCCAGAGTCCAGGGCCCACTCTACTGTTCAAAAATCACCAAGTGGAACTTGTCCAAGATGTAGGTAAAGTAAAAGAAAGTGAAGACAGAGGAGAACCACTTTCTAGGCATAACAACTACCCTCAAGCACTTGCGAAGGTTTTGTAAACAGAGGTTTCTTGGGATTAAAAAGGGCGACAACAAGCCCAAAGGTGGGAGAACAAAGAGACAAGACAAGGGAGTCCAGTGTTGGGCCGGACCAGCCCATGCCTACACTGAAGAACCGATTCAGAGCATCTTTCCCAATTCTGTATTCAGTATTATCATGCGAGTGCTGGGAAAAAGATCAGGGTGGGAGGGTTCACATCGCAGAAAGGCAAAGCTACCACCAGACCTTTTTGCTCTGGAAAGCCAAGTGGCCAGCACACCACTGCACTTAACCTATTAGTGCTGCTGAAGAAACCCAGGACTTTGGATTGTACTGGGCGGGTAGTGATTAAAACGCTGGAGAGGGCGAGACACGGAAACTGTAAGCAGATATAAATCATAAATATAAAACACAAATACATCTAATGAGAGGACAGAATGCGATGTAGAAACAGTTGCCAGTCTTTTGTGCTTGCTTTTTTACTTTTCTAGTATCCCTAAAAAGACTATTTATAGATTAAACTAAAACATTCGAAGAAGTAGTTTGATACTTAACATTGCTCCCATTAGTCTGTGTCAAAAATAATAATAAAACCAAAACAATACAAAAACTAGAGATAACCCAATACTTTTGAATAGGGGATAGTCCGTTGCAACATTCTCCCACCTGAGGCAAAAGTTGAAAATACCAAGTCAGATAGTAAACCCTCAAGGACTATCAACAAACTTCCTGTATTTTTCAAACTCATAATATAAAATCTAGAGGAGTGTTTTCCAGTCAAACCAAGCCTTAGAAGTAATTAGTGAATTCACTGCTATTTTCAAACAGTACTATTCCTCGATATCTGTTTTCTATATATTCAAACATTTTTTAAACGTTCGATGACACGTTTTTAATAAATTGAAATAAATCATTAGAAGAATTTCCCACTTTGTCATAAACTAATTTAGTCTTTTAATAGCTCAAATACTCTCTTACAAGTCGGTGGAACAGATTATTTTAAAAATTGCAAACTAGCAATGAACAGGACTGAATGATCGATACCCAATTTTATACACATATTTTTAAGACCGTGGTAAAGGCAAAGGACTGAGATGAAATCAACAATCATATACAACATTGTATGATATAAGCAATATATGAAGATTGATGGGTAAGAAATCAACCTTTTCCTTTTAAAGCACTCAAAAAAGATACCAACACAAAAAGATACTAATTTAATCAGCAAGGATGAAACCACTACCTTTAAATGGACTACAAAATAATAGATTATGTAAATTTGGCATTTCCATTCTGCTTTTAAATTACAGAGGTGACAAATGAGTCGCAGAAGTAGGCCATATAATGTGTTTCTCTTTAGAGTGCCGCCTAACCCTCTTGTCCTCTATTTTAAATTTGAGTGACTCACGAACTCTTAGAAGCAATCTTGAATAAACGGATTTTGAATAGTAAGTACTCTTGTAAAATCGTTCCCAGAATAAATGGTGTGTCCAGATATACTCAACACACGAAAGAAAAAGGTAAACTTCATTAGAATAGGATATGCCATAAGATAAAAATTTATCATAAGAATTAAATCAAAGGAGTCCCATGAGTAAGACACACTGAGGTCTGACACTCTAAGGTTATCCCGAGTATGAACTAGGAAATCTGGAATGGGGTAAACTTATTTTCTTTTGGAGAGATTTAAAAGAAAATAAATTTCAGGATGAATCGATTGCACATGGGAAATAAAGGGTTTTCCTTTGCTTCTGTGAATTATTCATCAAATGGAGTAATTGAATAATAATTTAATTTAATTTAATAAATATTTTGCTTCTGCAGCAGTCCTGTGTAGGTATAGCTTCATTCAAAACTCAAAACAACCCTAAAAAACTACAGGTACTACCGCTATTTCCATTTGATAGATAAGAAAACTAGACACGGAAACATTTAAAAGACTTGCCCATCCCAGAAAGTCTGACTTTAGAGTGATTCATATGCACTTCATATCCACTCTTCATAGAACTGTGTACTAGGAAGTCAAGTAGAATTCTAAGTAAATGACTTCACCCAGCCTATGACATTCCTGAAGTTTTAACTTCTTTGTTATATATGGCAATAAGCATGTGTTGGAGACAATACCATAAAACTTCCCCATATATATAAATGACTGAGATATATATGGAAATCTATCTATAGATATGTATTGGTATGTAAGGTTTATATCTATCTATATATATCTCAGTCATTTAGACTTCTACAGACCAGCATGCAACTCAATTCTGCTCAAAAGGAGAATGAATCGAGAGGCAAAACAGGTAAACCGAGGCAGTGAGTTGCACGTTCTGAAGTTCTCAGTGTCTAAGTGTTTTAAGTAACAATAGAGATATCTCAGTAAGTTTTTGGTTTTATTTTCTCTCCTTTCAGAACAATGTTTTGATGAATTATGCATAAATGGAATGCAAACACACAGATCTATTTCCCTTTGAAATACTTAAGGATGTAAAAAGGAACAGAAAATATTCTTGGAAAAACCTGTACTGAGCTTTCAAAAGCCCACACAGTTGAACTAAAGTTTGTGATGTACTCCAAACCATAAACATCAGTCGTTCTCACATTCCTCCCTTCTCTCTCTAATGTCAGAATGCTTTAACAATTTCAAAAGCACAGCTCTGTGCCATTAATTAGGCTATATATTAAATGACATAAGAGTGGCACATCTAAATGCGAACTGACCAGATCCAACAACAGGGGAGGAAATAGTCCAAGGTAAAATAAAATCCAGTGACAGAATAAAACCCTCAAATACAATTAAACAGATGCACCCACAAAACTTACAATTTCCTTTCTAAGAAAGGAAAAAAAAAAAGGAAAAAATTCATTTCCCAAATAAATGTGTGCTTGTCTGCCTAAAGACACATATGCACAAAACTGTCTTTTAAAAACCCACACATCACTGAGACTATAGCACTACGGACACTAAGTTTAGGACTAAGACTTTGCACCACGAATCAGGGACACCTGAAGTATTGCTTCCATTCCCACGGGCTTGGGTAGCCTTTGGCTCATGGCCAAAGGATGCTGTCTTAGCACATCCTTCAAGGCCTCAGAAAGGCTAGCATGGCCACACCCACTCACCAAACGGTAATTTAACTTAATTCCACATCTACTGTCAAGTGGTTCATGAGAATTGTGTTCCTATCAATATTAAACCTATTAGAGGAAAAGATTAATATAATGTATTAGAACAGGAAGGTAAAA
Organism: Mellivora capensis; assembly: GCA_004024625.1. Taxonomy (NCBI): domain Eukaryota; kingdom Metazoa; phylum Chordata; class Mammalia; order Carnivora; family Mustelidae; genus Mellivora; species Mellivora capensis. Next base: position 34,474 of record PISX010015927.1, read on the forward strand.
TTCTCCTGGTCCCATTCAATGTTGTTTCCTCTGTCTCATGGGCATCACTGAAAGTATAGAGAAAATAAATTATTTTATTACACATTTAACTTTTTCTCCCATTTAATTCACAGCTAAAGAAAATAAAAGGGAGCAGAGTGAATGTTTACCAATGTTAAGCTATAAATTAATTGAAGCTGTGGCTCCAGTGTACCCACAAAGAGAAAATGAGGCATACATAGTATTTATATATATTTATAGTATTTATCAGTCATAAGTGAGTTTGGTATGTAAGGTTTAAAGAGCTTTTTCATACAAAATTTTTCATTGTTCTCTGACGATAATCCCAGGCTTATTACAATTACATGGCAAGAAGGAAGAAGGAAAAGGTAGAATCTGAGTGAGCAAACTTTTGGGTTAAAAGCTGTAAGGCCAGAGGTACCTCGCTGGCTCAGTGCACTGAGAACCTGACTCTTGATTTCATCTCAGGTCATGATCTCAGGGAGCTGGGGTGGAGCCCTGCCTGCGCTCGCTCTCTCTCTCAAATAAATAAATCTTACAAAAAAAAAAAAAAAAGAAGAAGAAGAAGCTTTAAGGTGAATGGTATAGGCACAAATTCTTGTTTCTTCTAAAGGATTCTTCCTTCGCCAAAGGATAATGACTGTATCAAAATCTTAAAACACAATTGGGTCAAATGCATGACGGAATCTGAGTTCAATAACAGAGAACACAGAATAGACAATTTGAAACGAGGACTTCAGTGAATAAAATTTCACATCGCGTACTCATTCTTTCACTTGTCAAGTTTCCTATGAGGCAGGCTTTTCCCTTATATACTCTAATAAAATTCATCCTATGTTAAGATTTAGGGGATTGGTTTGCTGCAGACTTTTATTCCCTCACATATCGCCTACCTTGGAAAATGAGCACAATAAGGACAATGGAAACATCTTTGAGAGGCATGAGCCTATTAAATAAACCTACAGACTCTATCTTCAGCCTTTTATAAGCTAAAGGAGTCTCAATTTTTATTTTTTTCTTTCAAGTCTGCATTTATTCATGGCAATTATCAAAGACATTTTATAAGTCCACAGGGGCACACAAATGTCAAGACTTCCTTTCAAGAGAAAAATAACGTTTCTGAGGGTACTGAATTATGCAAAAAATAAGTAATTCAGAGATTTTTTTCCAAATGACACATATAAACAGCAGACAGAAGCAGATTAAATAAGGGACTTCTGGGAGTGAGCCCTTGCTCTGTACAGATTACCATCCTTTGATTGTAGACTCTAACAGTTTGCAGGACTTACCAGCTACCATAAGAATACACCAGGTACTCTGAAGGAACTCAAGAAGGGATCTACATTTACCTAAATGCATGACGCCAGCAGTATGTTCCATTAGCAAGAAAACCCTTTGGAAAAAAAATGTTTGCATTATTCCCAAAGTGTTTGCAGGTCTCATTTACACAACTGTACTTTTACATACAAAGAAATCACTACTTTTTGAGTATAATGGTATGTAACCTGGCTTCCTTTTGTCTTACAATCAGAGGGAAAAAATTAATTTTAAATAAAACATCTTGGCCATTTATATTGTCATTTGCAGAATTCTTTAATGTACAAACAAAAAAACAATCATGGTTAAAGTGCAATTTAATCTAGCCTCTGTCTTGCATTCAAGAAAGAAGGTTAAAAAATTAAATACATTTAGTTTATAAATGAAACTACTTCATCCCTAAATTCCTCCTATTACATAAATGTTTAATGCCAATAAATGAGCAACAATTTTTCTAAGTGAATGTTTTCTCTATCATAATCACATGGTTACATGAGGTGTCCATTTATTTCCTAAAACTATAGTGCATAACTCTCAAATCCTTTTGGAAAATGTGTACAGCTAGAGTACACAATTGTTAAAAACTTTATTTTTGTTCCTCTTAATATTTGGTAAAAGCTTTAAAAATAAATACTAATCGGGACGCCTGGGTGGCTCAGTTGGTTAAGCAGCTGCCTTCAGCTCAGGTCATGATCCCAGCGTCCTGGGATCGAGTCCCACATCGGGCTCCTTGCTTGGCAGGGAGCCTGCTTCTCCCTCTGCCTCTGCCTGCCACTCTGTCTGCCACTCTGTCTGCCTGTGCTCGCTTGCTCGCTTGCTCTCTGACAGATAAATAAATTTTTAAAAAATTAAAAAAAAATGCTAATCATCTCCATTCAAACCTAGAAGGTGCTAATGATTCTGTTCAAGAATTCAAGAAAGATGTCTTAATACTTCTGTAAGTATTATGCTGTATTGGCCCTATACTTTTAGTGTGAATTAGTCTTTAAATGTCTCTAAGAAACAGTTAAATTATTTTCTAGTTTCTCACATTGAGAATCCCTTAATAAGAAATACTGCCCCATTAAAACAGATGCAAATAACAAGCTTATTTATTTTCTATAAGAAGAGATAATTTCTATTCCTCTGAGGAAAACGGCAGAACTTCTGTTTGCTTTGTCTTAATTAAATTTTATCTGAAGGTATTTATAAGTTCAAATGTAGTTGTAAGAACTAAGACAGAGAGAGCCTAGGTTTCCTCTTCCTAGTTTCCCAGAGGTAACATCTTACAGAACCACAACACAATCGTACTACCAGCATAGGTACAGTTAAGAGGCAAGACACCCAGCACAAGGGTCCCTCCTACCGTCCTATTATTGTCCTTTGACTGCCACACACGCTTTCCTCCTGCTCCTACCACCCCCCTCCACTCATCTGTCCTCCATCTCTATAATTCTGTCATTTCAAGAGTGTCATATATATGGAATCATTCAGCATGGGACCTTTTTGGGATTGGCTTTTTTTCGTTCCACATAATTCCCTTGAAATTCATGCAAAATGTTGTGTGTATTAGTAGTTTGTGCCTTTTTGTTGTGGAGTAGGATAGGGATGTACCAGACTTGGTTTAATCATTTACCACTGAAGGCCTTCAGGGTTATTTCCAGCTCTTCTCTAATGTGAATGAAGCTTCTATAAATATTCACGTCCAAGGCTTTGAGTGACCACAAGTCTGAGAAAAATAACCAAGAGTGTGACTACTGTGTCGCAGGGTAAGTGTATGTTCTGTATTTAAGAAACTCATATTCGCCTCCAGAGTGACTGTACCATTTTCTATTCCCACCAGCAATATCTGAGTGACCCAGTACCTCCTCACCTATAGAAGCACAGCAGACATCGTTACAAGTCCGTACCACACTCAAACATAATTTAGAAAACTCAAGAGAAGGAAAGTCTGCATGTTCAGCCATCCTTTGGCTTATGTGTTCTTATTTCCTTCCTTATGCTCCAAAGTTCCTCTTTTTACACTTCCCTTCCTGATAAAGAAAATCCTTAATCCTTTCTTTTAGGGAAGTTTGTCTGATGACAATTTATCTTTTTTTTTGTTTTTTAATCTGAAAATACATTGATTTTGTCTTCATTTCTGAAAGAAAGATCTCTTGTTATAGGTTTCTGGACTGACACTTCTTTTATTTCAGCACTTGAAAAATGTGCCCCTTTCTTCCACCCTTCATGGTTTCTGATGAGAAATCCACTGCCATTCAAACTGCTTTTCCATTTTGCATAAGATGTTCAGGAATACCTCATTTTATTGTGTTTCTCTTTATTGCACTACACAGATATTGCGTTTTTTAAAATTTGAAGGTTCAAGACTTCAGTGGAGGAAGTAGATGAAGTTGTGGTGGAAACAGCAAGAGAACTAGACTTAGACCTGGGGCCTGAAGATGGGATTGAATCTCACAACAGACACTTACGGATGAGGAGCTGCTTCTTACGGCAGAATGAAGAAAGTGGTTTCTTGGGATGGAATTTCCCTGGTGAAGATGTGTGTAGATTGTTGAGATGACAACAAAGGACTGACAATATAACTTTAAGGTTAGTTGATGGAGCGTGGCACAGTTTGACAGCACTGCCTTCAAAGTTGAAAGTTGTTCTATGGATAAAATGCTAACAAACAAGCATTGCAAGCTAAAGAAACATCGTGAAAGGAAGATTTCATTGGTGTCTAATTTGAGAAATTGCCACAGCCAACCCAAGCTTCAGGAACCACCCCTCTGATCAGTCAGCAGCCATCAATAGTGAGGCAAGACCTCACTATTGACCTCACCAGCAAAAAGATTTTGACTTACTGAAAGCTCCTGTAACAGCATTTTTAGCAATAAAGTATTTTTTTTAAATCAAGGTATGCATATTGGATTTTTTTAGACATAATGTTATTGCACACTTAATAGACTATAGTATAGTGAAAACATAACTTTATATGCAGTGGGAAACCAAAAGAGTCCGCTTGATTGTATTGTTATGTCTGCTTTATCATGGCAGTCTGGAGCAGGACATGCAACATCTCTGGGGTATGCCTGTACATTTTCTTGAGCTGCATTCAAGATTTTTTTCCTTGTCTTTATAGTTTCTGGAAGTATAGTTAGGATTTGAGTATTGCTTTGACTAAGTCAAAATTGTGGATTCCCTCAGCTTCCTGAATTTGCAGTTTTATGTTGCTTGTAGAATTTGGGAAATTTTCAGCCAGTATTTCCTTGAGCACTTTCAGTTCCTCTTTCTTTTATCCTCTCCTTCTAGGACTCTGATGACACAGTTTTGAAATGTTCTGTTATAGACCCACATATTTCTGTGGCCTGCTCTTTTCTTTCTTTCTTCCTTTCTCCTTTCCCTCCCTTTCTTCTTTCTTTCCTTCCTTTCTTCTTTCCTTCCTTCTTTTGTCTATTTTCTCTGTTCAAATTGTGTAATTTCTATTGTTCTGTCTTCCAGTTCACTGACTTTTTCCTCTAACCACTTCAATCTTTTGTTGAGCCATCCAGTGAGGTTTTTATCTGTTATTGTATTTTTTAATTCTATAATATCCATTTGTTCTTCTTTATATCTTTTATTTCTTTTACCAGACATTTTTTTTCATTTATTTCAAACATGCTTTAATTGTTTATTGAAGCCTTTTGCCGTGGCTATTTAAAATATCAGATACATTCTAACATCTCTGTCATCTCAATATTAGCATCTACTGATAGTCTTCTCACACAATTTGCGATTTTCCTGATTCTTGCTGATTTTCCTTTGAAACCTGAGCATTTTCTCATTATGAGACTCTGAATCTTATTTAAACCTTCTGCTTTACCTGGCTTTTTCTGACACTATTCCTGCAGGAAAAGGGATTACCACTTCTTTATTGCCAGTAGAAATAGAAATCCAGGTCTCCACTTATTATCTATTGAAATGGGGGGGTCCTCATCATTGCTGGGTGGGATGATGTTCCAGCACCACATGTGATCTCCACTGGCACTGTGGTACTGCTGGCTCTGTTACCACTTAGGAACAGTGAAAATCCCAACTCACCTCTAGGGCCCTTGTGTTACCATGCCAGCAGAGGGAGAGGTGTAGCTTATTATGTCAGGGGAGCAGATGTGTAAGGCACTCATGAAAGCTTCACAAGGGAGGTAATCTCGACACTCCATCAACCTTTGTTACTGTTGGTGGGGATGGGGGTGGGACCGCAATTTGTCTGTGCTATTTGGCTAGAAAAGTATGGTTATTGCCTAAAAGTTTTCTAGGCTACTCTGTTCCTGGTTCTTTGGATAGAAAGCAGGCTTTTTAGGTTTTTGTTTTTTGGGGTTTTTTGGTCTTTACATGTTGGCATTTCTAGGTTGCCAATTTCGTTATCTCCAAGTCTAGAATGTATTTGGTAAAAAGAAAACTCATACCTGTGATATTTTGGGGGTCTTGAGGTTCCTAACTAGTCTACATTCTTCTTGTCACCTTTTAAATCTTCCTATGTTTATACATGTTATATGTAACATCCTGAGTTTTAGTGTACTTAGCAGGAGAAATAAAAGTCTGTCTCTTCCAGCTTCCCAGAAACAAAGCCTATGCCAGATCACACATTTACTGACATCCATATTTTATCCATTTTTCTTTAATTCTTTAAAGCTCTTAAAGTCTTCCTAATAACAAGGAAGAACATATTAATATTTAAAGAAAATGATTATACTCTAACAGACTTTCTCAAACACATCTGTAAACATAATCTCTAGGAACTAAGAATCCTATGAAATTCTTTAAAATTTTGATAATAGCTTATCATCTTTAAAATGTTTTTACCAGTTAAAAAGATGAAACCACTTTCTTTTTACTGTAAAAATGTTCATAATAAAGGGTACCTGGGTAGCTCAGTTGGTTAAACATCCAACTCTTGATTTCTGCTTGGGTCATGATCTCAGGGTTACGAGATCAAGCCTTGTGTCAGACTCCATGCTTAGTGTGGAGTCTGCTTAAGATTCTCTTTCTTCCTCTCCCTCTGTCTCTCTGCCACCCCCCCCCAAAAAGAAAAGAAATTTTTAAAAATTTCATAATAAGATTTTGTTCTTCAGTTTTTGTTTCTATAAGTGCTTGGGGAAGGCACCAAAAAATTCTTTCTAAAAGAAGTTGAGACTCCTCAGTGTGATAAATACTGCCCAATGCCTTGGGTAACCTTCATTTGTCCAGGACACTGCCAGCATATACCTTTTGTCCTGGAAAAATTATTAATAGAGCCTTCTTTCATTCTCAGAAGCATCCAGTTTTATAGGAGAACCCATAATGATCATACTACCTATGATCATTATGAAAAGAAAGAAAAATAAATAAAAACGAAAGTGAAACCCCCAGCAAGTGAATATGCCATCCCTGCTACTCCACCTTCTCCTCAGTACATGGTGACGTCTAGTCAGTATTCGTTAGTGGACACAGGAAGTAGCTCATAAGCATTGTTTATTTTCTCTTTCTCGGCAGTAATTTCTCATTATACATTTCATACTTACACTGTAAAGCACAGCATCTGTAATGACAAAGGGTAACTAAACAGTAGCTACTAGAGTCATAAACATGTGTTCTAATATGGAAGAATACTAATAATATTCTGTCAGAGGCATACCTTAATAAAACTTGCAAATAAATGTGTTAAGTTCCTAGTCTTTGCACTGAAACTCTGACACAAAAACAGTTTTTATCAGTTTCTCAATATCTAAATCACTAAACTATGATCTAATTAAAGTTCCAGAAATATCAAGTTTGCTTTTTTAATATATCTGCAGGTATACTTGAACTCATATTTCTACGCATAAAATAAAGTAAAATGTAAGACAACTTGGTAGAATTAAAGGAAAAATTCTAAGATTATAAGTGATAATATATTTATTATCATATAAAGATATTCTTAATTATTAAAAATAATGTTTATTTTTAATAATCATTCTTAATATTTAAAATATATGAGTTACAGAGGCCTGCTGGTACATGTTTTCCTATCATTTGAATTTTTATAACTATTATATATTAAGTTTAATCAGAAAAAATATGGCCTAAGTTGTGGGAAAAAACTTAAAGGACATTAAGGAATCACCAACTTTCAAGATTTAGTTAAAAATATTTAATTATGGGGGCACCTGGGTGGCTCAGTGGGTTAAAGCCTCTGCCTTCGGCTCAGGTCATGATCCCAGGGTTCTGGGATTGAGCCCCGCATCCGGCTCTCTGCTCAGCGGGGAGCCTGCTTCCCCCTCTCTCTCTGCCTGCCTCTCTGCCTACTTGTGATCTCTGTCTGTCAAATAAATAAATAAAATCTTAAAAAAAATTAATTAGGGCGCCTGGGTGGCTTAATGGGTTAAGCCTCTGCCTTCGGCTCAGGTCATGGTCTCAGGGTCCTGGGATCAAGCCCCACATCGGGCTCTCTGCTCAGCAGGGAGCCTGCTTCCCCCTCTCTCTCTGCCTGCCTCTCTGCCTATTTGTGATCTCTGTCAAATAAATAAAAAAAATTTAAAAAATTAATTATGTTAGAGGTGGTTCAAGGAACATATGGGGTATTCACAACATCACTGTGCAGTTTTTAAAGTTTCAAAATTTAGCAGGATAACTATAGATGTGATCAAAATAATCTTCCTTAAAATAACAGGTAAATTTTCTTAAAGATTTTAAAACCCAGAATTTTTTAGTCATTGGATATGGTTTACCTTGTCAGTTAATACGGGTTTTCACCACTTAATAAGTTTTGAAATCAACATAGCATATATCACTAAAAATATAGCCAATTAAATAATTTGGCTTGTCAGAGTCATTTATTTGTCTTTGATATTTACAACCTAAGCTAGTAAAGTCTAAATGTCTCTGGTCTTCCAAACTCAGATCACGTCATAATCATAAAGCTTAGTTGGAAGAACAGGAGTAATAAACTGATTCCCTTTAATATTTACTACAAAAATAATCTATTTTATGAAATGATGGTCTCCAAATATGTGTCTATATTTTAAGCATCATAAAATTGAGTATTTAAAGGAATTTATGAACATCCACCTGGATGAATGTTCTTATAAAACAAATATTTCTATGTAAAATAGACATTTTATTTTCTATTTTATAAGTATAATTACTATAAAATTAATATAAATAGAATAACTTTCTTATAACATTAATTAAATACAACAAAGTTTGTCATTTCCTGGCTGTGATGACTAATTTTGTGTTAACTTGACTGGCCCATGGGGGGCCCAGGCATTTGTTCAAACATAAGTTTAGGTGTGTATGTGAGGGTGTTTTGGGGTGAGATTAATATCTGAATTGGTAGACTGAGTGAAGCAGACAGTTCTCCCCAATATAGGTGGGCCCTGTCTAATCAGTTGAAAGCCTGGCGGTGGGAGGGGATTTAGAAAAAGACTGACTCTCCCACGAATAAGAGGGAATTTCACTTTCTCAACGTCCCTCTAGCAAGGACACTGTTTGAGGGGTTTGCTTTTTGTTTTTCCCTACCTTTGGACTTGACCTGAAACATTAGTTCTCCTCGGTCTCAAGGCTGTCAGCCTTCAGACTGTAACTATGCCATCCCTTTTCCTGATTTTCAATCCTTCAGGTGGAGACCAGCACTAAGGCTATAGACTACAGGTCTTGGGACTTGTCAGCCTTCATAATTATGTGAGTCAATTCCTTATAATAAATCTATGTATCTATCAGTCTATCCTATATGGACAGATGTCACAGATAGATAAAAAGAAATGATGGATGGATGGATGGATCAATCCTACTGGTTCTGTTTCTTTGGAGAACTCTAATACACTGGCTAATAGACCTATACTAACCTATACTGGCACTAATGATAATAATACAGCTCATGTGAATACAATGAATTCTGCTCAAACAAAAACTTAGATAAATTCTCAAATCCCTGTCATTGTAAGTTAATCTAATTATACACTTCATACATTTTGATATATACAACTACTTTAGAACCTTATCTTACATGTATAATTCTGAATAATAAATTCAAAATCATGTAGAGATGATTTCAGAGATTTCTGAAACGGAGCATGTTAGATTTGGGATTAGGAAAAGGGGAGACACATCATTTGAAAGAGACCTGAATATTCTGTATCAATAGCTGACAAGAACTCTTTATGAAGAAAAAAGACCAAGTGATTGTGAATATGAAGTCAAAAATTAGTTTTATATCACATACTTGTAGGTATAAGGAAAATAATAAAAGCATACACAGAAACACTGTTTATGAAGTAGGAAACAATTGTACAACTCTTCACAGTTTGCTTTTACCAAACATAGTATGTGGCAAATAATCACTTTACAAAAATATATTTTAAAAGCAATAATACCATGATGAACCCATGAATCTTTGCTGAACACTGTGACAGGCTTTGATCTCACAACCCTGTAGTTGGGACCAGAGCTGAAATCAAGAGTCAGACGTTTGTTTAACTGACTGACCTGCCCCTCCAATTCCACTGTTCTTAAGGTAAGTAAAACCCATACATATAAGGGTCAAAAATTCATTTACAAACTCCAGAAAGTTCTTTTTAATTAACTAAACTAACATTTAATTTAACTAAAATTATATGTTTTACTTAAAATGTATAAATACTACATACATATACATTCACACACAAACACAAAAATATATACAGATATATTTGCCCCAGTCAAATATGGATCCTATTGTCACTCCTTAACTTATCACAGATATCCTCATAATTCATGATGGAAAGTAGTCTTGTATTATTTAGGTGATCTCTTAGATTCTGAAGTAGTCACTAATAATGGTGACAATCATGGTGATGAGAAAGCTAATAAATGCTAACATTTACACAGTGTTTACTATATGTCACACTTCTTTCTAAGAGCTTTACAGAAATCAACTAATTTAGTCTTCACAAAACCCCAATGAGATAGGCACTAGTATTAGTCGCACTTCACAAATGACCGAACTGAAATAGAGAGAGGCCACATTGTCTAAGCATGTAAGAGACATTAAAAAAAAAAATTGTTTTGCCTTAATTTGTAGTATTAGAACTAGGTATTCCCTAAATACTTAAAAGAGTTATGATAGAAACACGCTATAGAGTATAATCCCTGTACTTAGAAAGGAAGATTCTATAACCTCACTGGCAAGCTGAGCCCTCTCATCACAGTCCCCAGCGCACGCCGAACCCAATAGTCTGGCTTTCACTAACCACGATCTTGGACTGGAGTCATCACTATGGTCACCAAGTCCAAAGGCTCTTTTCTTCTCATACTCTTCCATCTTTTCACAGCACATATACTTCTTTACTAGTAATTTCCTTTTCCAAAATATCTCAAAAGCACCGGTAGGATGGATGATGCCTCCTTTACTGGCTTCTCCCCTTGCTGCCTAAAAGACCTGCTCATGCCTCTGTCTTCTGCCTCTTTGGCGATCACATCTAACCCAAGAGCTATAATATTTACCTCTATGTAGCTAGTCCTTAAATATAAAGTGAGGCCCTAAACATCACAGCTAAGTTCTCACACTCCTGCTAGACATCTAGATTTCCCTTGGCATCATCCACTTACCATGCAGGTTAAGTTTCCCATCCTTCCTACAACCAGACTGGAGCTCCAGACTCCCATTTCCCTCCAAGGCACCCTATTTTGCTCTAGTTCTCCATGCATGAAACCTCTGTAAGATACAGCTCTAAGCTCCCTTCCTGCCCAGTCTTCAACATCTCCTCCAGCTTCTAGAAGAACAGGGGCCTATGATTTTCGGCAGGTACACACCACACTCATTCTCCATGTATGGAATCCTACTCGAGTTTCAATTCATCTAGCAAGTCTTGGTGACTTCCACTCAGGTGTGTTTTCTCCACCTTGAAAATCTTATAATACTTATGTTTCAGTTTCCATATGGTGCTGCTCATGTCTGACATTCATAGGTTGAACCACATGAAACTGCTGATAGTCTTATGCCATATGGCTCAACCTAATACTTCTGTTGTTTCTAAGGCCCCTAAATAGAGTCACCACAAAAGCAGGAATGAATTTCACCTTTCTTTGTGAGCCCCTGGGAAGCCCAGAACATTGGAAGTGTGTGTCAAAATAAATGGAATCTAAATCAATATGTACCTTTCACATACATGTTGTCACATGGATCATCTGAGCAATTTCTCTAACCTATCAGCTTGAACAGTACAGGTGAGGAGTTTTAGAACCTGAAACTTCAAAACTCCTGGTAACATAAAATATTTTGGTTCAAGGAGCTGTTTTAAAATCATTTATTTGTGAAGGGAACATTCCTGGTTTGGGCAGGTACAGTTAAAAAGCTTTTTAGTTGACTGAAAAAAAAAAAAAGGCGAAACACTTTTTAGCACAGGCACTTCCTTTATAAAACAAACTGCCTAAAAGCAAAGCACAGCAGTTTGTTCACAATGAGCCCATGCCTCCAGCCATCAGCAAAGATGCTTTGGAACCGGAGGGGACGATTTGCATTTCTATAGCTTCCTTTGTATACCCAAATTCCGGAAGCATTTCCTGGAGCCACATGAAATATCCTCAGGAAAAGACACAATGATAGGATGTCAATACCAGAAGGGGTTTCCATGTAGCCAGACCCAGCAGCCCCCCCCCACCCCCACTGTGCATCGGGACCCCCCAATGTATGAACAGGAGTGCAAGGAGTCAGTGCTGGTTAAGAAAGGGGAAGCATGTGTCTGAGGGGTCCCTCCGCATCACCTGTGCCATCCACAGAACATTCAGTCTTTCCTGCTTTCACAAAGAATGACTTCAATCTGCTTTGCACAGGATTTGCTGGCCTCCCCCAACAAATGGCGGGTCTCCACCTCCAGGTGAGGGCGCTGGGCATCACTCCCTTCACCAGTCCCCCCCACTTCTTCCTACCGCAATCAGCCTTGGCAATGAAACACCCAGATGAAAGGCTGGGAGGCTTCCACAGCATCCAGGGCAGCGTGGTGCTAGGAGAGGACAGGTGCTGCTCACAGTCTAACGTTCCAGGGGCCTCTTCTGGGGACAATTTTCCTGAGGCTTAGGAAAATAAGCACGAAGGTGGACTTCTGCTACATTCTGTCTCCCTCTGCCACTGGCGTGGAAACCATGATTAGGATGCGGCTGGGAACTCTTGAGGCCTGCTGTGAACTGGCCCTGAGCCCCATCTGTCCCCGAGCCAGCCACCGAGGCAGACTTACGACTATCCTCCAGGGGTCACAATTGGGTTACAAATTCCTCACGGCACAGGAACTGAGCAGCCTGATTTGGAACAATTTATTCGAATCCTTCTTCATTAAGATTCAAATGGAATAAGTAAGGTAGAAATTGAACAGACACAGAAATTGTGCCTTGCTGCTCCTGTAGTCAGTAAACATTTATTCACTAAGCCCAGTCTGTGTGTTCTTTCTCTCTCTCCCTCACTCACAGTTGTTCTTTCAATCCTTCCTGCTTGCTGTTTTAATGCATAATTAAGAAGGTCAGAATTAATGAAGCGGTGTGGAGTAAAGTTCAAGGAATCCCCAGGCACTATTTATTCTATTAGGTCTCAGGCATGAATGTCAGCGTGGCGCAGTCAGCTGCATAAGCGATGGGGCCGGCTGCAGCCCAGGAACCATCCACGGAGGGAGACTCACCTGCACCGTCAAGTCATTCCGAAGCTCCTTCCCAGCGAAAATCACACGCAACTGGTCAGCTGGAACCCCCTGTCGCTTAGCAACCACCTCCTTGAGCTGGAAGACGCTGGTGTCGGACTCGACCTCCACTGGGAAACCGTGGCTGGAGTTGAACCTAACAAACACTGACCAGGACATTGGGAGAGGGGGGGGGAGTGAGTATTACTCAAAGCTCGGACATGGCAGTAGCAACATTTTGACCCAAGTTACCGCTCGCCCGCCCTTCGATGAATGGCATACATTTTCTTTCACTTGTAACGTGGAACTTAATGCAATGGAGCAAGGTTTGAAGAAAACTGGAGTTTCGCTCTGGGATTTCCCTTTCTACATCCGTCAGTGACCCTGAAACGCAATCGCATGCTCCCTCCGACGCCTGTCCTGGGCAACAAAGGGCTCACGCAGAACACTGGCTAGACGGGAATGGTGAGACTCCAAGGAGTTTATGGAACAGAATCGGCTCCAGCAGGCCGCGGGAGCGAGCACTCCCTCCA